>CAKNYM010041200.1:0-15600 GCA_932195095.1 Andricus curvator
TCCGATGTGCAATTATCTGATCTCCTGGAATCCGCTCTTGTCTTTCGATAAAGACCAAAGAAAATCACCCGCCGACAATGAATACTCTAAAAAATCTCTAAAATACTCTAGAATACTCTAGAATATCTCTAAAATTGAAGAAAACATGGATCGATGAAATTTGTATTAGCTGATAAAATTTTAAAATGATATAATTGAAAGAAATGGAAAAAAGGATTAGGGAAATCTGTCAATATTCTCAGTATTGAAGGTAATCTTAAATAAAATGCAAAAATAAGGAAAATTCCCAACAGAAATTGAACGGGTTAACCGATTTTTTTCTATCTTTTTTTGATCGTCTCGTAATTATGTAACGAACCTAATGCAGCATATTAAAATTCAATTTCTGCATATTTGACTAATTATCAATTTCGTTCAAGCGGCTCGAATCGTGTCGCACGGCAACAATGGGAAGGACGGAAGAGTTACGACCGACCCCCTGGGTTCAAGCATCCTCGAAAAAGTTCACGGTGAATTAGACGAGGGTTTTCCATTTACTTTGAAGCGCCTGCTTTCGAGTGTACTGTGCGCGCTTTCCCGGCGGCGGATTGCTCGTTTCCAGGCGCACAAATGAAGCAGATTTTCAATTAATTAAAAAAAAAACAAAAAAACAAGACCGTTTTGCAAAAAACGAAGATTTTAGTTTTATGCATTATGCCATTGAAATTATGTGGTTAAAATATTACATCAAACAATTCATCCGTGTAGGAGGAAAATGGGATCAACGAATACATGGGCTAAAAATCAAGCCTGAGGAAGCGCCTTAAACTGTAAACAGTCATCATTAGAGATATGGGCCTGAAAATCTTTAATGGAAATTTTCATTTTTTTAATTTAAAAAATTTAGAAATGTTCAAACAGTTGATTGTAAAAATTGTCATCATAACAAAATTGTAAGTTGGTACTATTAGTTTTCGTTATGAAAAAGTTAAAAAAATTTTAAGTAAAAGACGTGTGGCCTAAAGTAAACTATTTCAATAGTAAATATATTTAACTTTATATCAAATATATTATAATTATATCGAAGTATCTGGGCTAAGCGAAAATATTTGTGCTAACACTTTTTATTCAAATAGTGTTTGCTTATTAGGGACCCTACTTCAATTACGTAACAGCTCAAGGAGGTGGGAGGGGTCGAAATATTTTGCTACGATTCGTTACGGAAGGGGGGGGGGTCTTTCATTCATGTACGTCATTTTTGGAAATTCGCAAATGAAACAAATAACTCGCAGTAAGTATACATAAATTTAATATGAATTGTACGTGCCAAAGAAATCTAGTCAGTGAAAAACGAACCTAAAGATAAATTGATGAAATTTGGAGAGCTTATTTTTCTCACTAATATCTTGAAACTGACCTAGAGATTTTTAAAAATATTTATTCAATTTTTTTTCAGCACTGAATAATTTTTTTAAAATCGGTTTTTTATAGTAAAACTTTTTTCATTAGCATAATTCAAAGTTGATGCAAGAATAAAAAAGATTCATTGGTTCGAGACGAATCGATTGACCTATAATATTAATACGTTTTTTTGAAGAGTAGGGAAGTTATGGTAATTTATATATTTTTTAAATCGTTTTTTATAGTAAAAATTTTCTCATTCTCATAATTTAAAGTTAATGCGAGAATAGAAAAGTTGTGTTGATTCAAGACGAATCGATTGACCCATAGCATTTATACATTTTATTGAAGAGTAAGGAAGCTATGGTAATGCATAATATTTGAAAAATCGGTTTTTGATAGTAAAACTTTTTTCATTCACATAATTCAAAGTTGATACAAGAATATAAAAGATTCTTCGGTTCGAAACGAATCGATTGACCTACAATACTAATACATTTTATCAAAGAGTAGGGAAGTTATGGTGATTTATATATTTTTGAAATAGATTTTTATAGTAAAAATGTTCTCATTCTCATAATTTAAAGTTGATGCGAAAATAGAAAAGTTGTGTTGATTCAAGACGAATCGATTGACCTATAATATTGATACATTTTATTAAAGAGTAAGGAAGCTATGGTAATACATAATATTTGAAAACACGGTTTTTTATAGTAAAACTTTTTTCTTTAGCATAATTCAAAGTTGATGCAAGAATATAAAAGATTCCCCGGTTCGAGACGAATCGATTGACCTACAATATTAATACATTTTATTAAAGAGTAGGGAAGTTATGGTAATTTATATATTTTGAACACCGGTTTTTTATTGTAAAAATTTTTTCATTATCATAATTTAAAGTTGATGCAAGAACAGAAAAGATGTGTTGATTCGAGTAGAATCGATCGACTTATAATATTAATACATTTTATTGAAGAGTAAGGATGCTATGGTAATGCATAATATTTGAAAACACGATTTTTTATATTAAACATTTTTCACTAACATAATTCAAAATTGATGCAAGAACAGAAAAGATTCCTTTATCGAGGAAAATCGATTGATCTATAATATTAATACACTTTATTGAAGATTAAGGAAGTTATGGCTCATTTATAATATTTGAGTCATCTGCTTCAAACAGAAAAACTTTTTTCATCGACATAATTCAAAGTTGACGCATGAATAGAAAAGACTTTTTGATCATACATTTTTAAATAGAGTAACTCTGACAATTTTTGTAAAGAAATCATAAAGCTGGGAAAGTGATAGGGTGCGACAGAACTTTTCCCTTCCCTTTTCCAGCTCGAAAAATTATCATTTCGAATACAAAATTTGATTTGTCTGATTTGTCGCTGTGTTAAAATTTTTGTTGTATTTTTCAGCATTTTTTGAACGGCCCCTATATATATATATATATATATATATATATGAGGTGTCAAAAAATGGTGTCTTCAAAGTATATATCATTCGACGCAGAATTTCACGAAACGTATAAATCAATAGCGTCTCAGAAAAGTATTTTTGGTGCCTTTTTTGAAAATCTTAAGGATCAGTTATATCTCTGGCTGGTCTGAAAGATCTAAATTCTAAAATTCAAACAAGAAACCTAAAACTTGATGAAGGAAAGTGTCCTTGAAATTTTCACTCAATAGCTTTTGTTAGCATTAGTAAATTTCCCGAGTACCCCATCCTTTAAATTTAAAGATTAAACCTCTGGAGATGTAAAGAAAAGCAGGTATATATTTCGGGCGAGAGGGCGGGGCACTTCTGATACTCCTGTTAGAAATTAGATCCCATTGATTTTGTTATTTTTCCTTAAATGTTTTCTATTTATTCAAAACGTCATATCTACCTATAATTCTTTGAATTTTTATAATTTCAAAAGCAAATTTTTATCTTGCATAATAAGGTATAATAAGCCAATATGAATTTCGAATTGTTTTATCTTGCATAATAAGGTATATAATAAGGTGTAAGTCAATATGAATTGCGAATTGAATTCTCTGTTATATTTATAGTTTATAATTTAAGTTAAATTAAAATTGTTACAAAAATTATTTCTCTGATCTCTATAATGAAATATACAGTTAGCTATTAATTGGTCAAATATATTTAATAAATCATTGTAACAATGACGTAAAGGATTGAAATTGTACACCCTCTGAACGATACAAACAGAAAATTAAAAGAGTAATAACCATTGCAAAACTAAACATATCAATTAATTTCGTATTGACAAAGAGAATAAAAAATTTTTGGTGTAATGCTTTCAAACAGAGGTTCAAAATTTTGTTAACTCAAAAAGTTTAAATTTGTTGCAACTAAAATGTGGCGGATTGAAAATGAAGCTTTAAAAATTCGAAGTGTCTACAATCTACTACATGTACCGAAAATATCCTGCTATTCGAACCCAAATTTCGGTGCATAGAGCCCCTTCGTTCTCAAATTCGTACAAAAAAAATTCAGGTATTCGTACCGACATTTCTGTACACGTAGCCACGTCTTTAAAAATTGTACACTTTGAAAATTGAAACGTTTAAAATGAAAAACGTTTAATCCCGTATTCAAACAAAATTAAAAGTTGAAATTAACATCAACGAAACTGAGCAGTGTGGTCTTTTAGACAACAAAATATATAAATAAAATATTAAAAACTAAACATTTACTGATACATTTAGAGACTTACATGTTTCTGCTTTCTCTTCAGGTAAAAGTTGCGCATTTCTTATTCAATCCTAAGGTTGTACGGATTATTCTATTTTTATTTTTAAAAATGTATTTAAGAAAAATATTGTCAATAAAATTAACAATTGTGTAATTCCTGAATAAAATGTTGTAAATAGAATCGTACCAATGAGATTCGTAGAGAATCCTTCAAAGAATAAAATTAAGTGATAAAAGAATAACCTGAAATATTTTTTTCTGAAGTTCACCTAATAATAGGAGTATTTCCCTCAAATTTAAAAATCATTTTTAACAATGCTTGTTTTTGAACTTCAAATAACTAGTGTACATCCTTATTTATTGCGTCAAATGGAAGCCTGAAAAATTGAACAATTCCGGCCCTACTGGCGTTCGACCCCAAACAATAAACTATGATAGAACTATACCTTCAAAATTAAATTATTTTCAACCAAATAACAAACTTGTTTTGTATTTGTATTGTAATCTTTTCATTTTCAATGTGACTCATTAAATTTGAAAAAAAATTTCAATCATATAAATCAGACTGTTCACAATTTAACTGATTTTTTTACAATTTATGACAATTTAACAATTTAGCTACCGATCAATCGAAACCCGTTTCAAAATGAAAGCATTCTTAGTTGAAATAGTATAATTTTAGGGTCTTAAAAATTCGACATAGTATCTGTAAAAATAAAATAACAAAAAATGTGCAACTTCACAATTTGAAGGGCTTAAAATTAAAAATGCAATAGTATCGAAAGTTGAACAATTCCGCAATTCTGCAATTGTTTCATTTTAAGTACAAAGGCTTAATAGTTGAAATTTTTTAAAATGTAAACTTTCCCAATCCAATCATATCAACTTCAATTGCTGAAAATGGAAGGACAATTTCATTGTCAATGAATGTAAAATTTCAGATATGTAAATCGTTTGAAGTTAAACAATTCTGAATGAGGTCGAAGTGAATTAAAAAAATGTCGTTATCTATTCTATATATATATATAATTATTTACAGTTGAATCTGAACGGAATTTAATTTCATTAAAAAATTATAAATATTCATTTGTTTATTGATTGTTATTGACCTCGATCGCCGGGTAAGACAGACTTCGAATTGCTCTAGTGATCATGAATATTTTCAGAAAACTATATTATCTACTGAAATTCATTTCGGCGACAGCGCCTCTTTCGCCCATTTTACTCACGACAAGTGTTAAGAGGGGATGGATACTTCAGCGGGTAGAGAGGCACAGCGGGGAGGGTTAGGATTTTCGCCGACAGCGCCGTCTACATTTATCCTACCCTACTAATAATTCTATCCCCACTCCGCCGCCACTTGCCGCATCTAGGTGTATAATATCTTTGCTTTCGCATACGACTTTCAGTTTCGAATGCCTCTAACCCACTCGTTGCAAAGTATTCGAAAATTTTCGTATACGAAACCGAACGAACGACTCGAGAATACCGATTTCATACTACTCGACTATTTTCGTATACGAAAAACCGTCGAGTGAACTCAAGAATAGCACCCCAGGGCTCACCACTTTCAGCAGGTGTTGGCTGCCACGACAAGTGTTTGGCTGCCACGAAGTTTTTCTGTCATTTTTTTCTTCGGTTTCCAGGAATCCTAAAAAGGGTTACGGTCACGGCTCGTTGCGGCTCATTGTTCATACCGAAGGGTCTGACTTTTTTCTACTTGAATTCACAATACATTTCATTTTTTTCATTTCAAACTGTAATTTACCGTGAAGGATTAGGGACCAGTCGAAGGACAAGTTCGACGAAAATTTATGAGGGCCTGTTTGACCTAGTCTCGCGGCTGCCACTGGCAGTCTTTGCAGCCAATGGCTGCCTTCTGGAGAGCCTGCCGTATGACGTCGCAAAGTTAGGCGAAACAAAAAAACGATGTATCCGTGATCATTTGTTAACTTTATCAACCAATAATATAGAAAAGTGCATGATTTGAAGATTCATAGGCAGAAACAAACCGAATTTTCTTCCGATTGTCTTCGAATCTCATTGCCTGTGTTGCACATTGATATATTTTTGTCATCTGATATAATTTGTTAAATTTATCAACAATTATAATGAACAAATGCATGATTTGAACAGTTTTAGGCAGAAACAAACCGAATTTTCTTGCGATTGTCTTGGAATCTCATTGTCTGTGCTGCACGTTGATGTATTTTAGTTATCTGATATAATTTGTTGAATTTATCAACAATTAATATAAACAAATGCATGATTTGAACAGTTTTAGGCAGAAACGAACCGAATTTTCTTCTGATTATCTTCAAGTCTCATTGCCTGCGATGCTCATTGATATCTTTCGACTCAAAATATTATTTAACGAATTATATCGGGCAACGAAAATAAATCAATGAGCATCGCAGGCAATGAGACTTGAAATCAATCAGAAGAAAATTCGGTTTGTTTCTGCCTAAAACTGTTCAAATCATGCATTTGTTTATAATCATTGTAGTTAAATTTAATAAATTATTTCAGATGACAAAAATACATCAATGTGCATCACAGGCAATGAGATTCGAAGACAATTGGAAGAAAATTCGGTTCGTTTCTGCCTAAAACTGTTCAAATCATGCATTTGTTTATAATAATTGTTGATAAATTTAACAAATCATATCAGATGACATAAATACATCAATTTTCATCACAGGCAATGAGATTCGAAGACAATCGGAAGAAAATTCGGTTCGTTTCTGCCTAAAGCTGTTCAAATCATGCATTTGTTTATATTAATTGTTTATGAATTCCACAAATTATATCAGATGACAAAAATACATCAATGTTCATCACAAGCAATGAGACTCGAAGACAATCGGAAGAAAATTCGGTTTGTTTCTGCCTAAAACTGTTCAAATCATGCATTTGTTTATATTATTTGTTGATAAAGTTAACAAATGATATCGGATACCACATTTTTATGATTACATTTCACCTCGTTGCTCTGAACGAGCGATTTCGATGTATAAATATACTTCACAAAAACATAATCCATCATACTGGCTATTTGTTGCTAATATTTATTTATAATAAATAACTTGATATGTCAACCAATTTTTTTCTTCCACCGATCCTTGTGCATCAAACCTGAGGTCTCATGCCACTCACAGAGAATAAAAAAGAAAAATTTTAAAAATCAACATTTTCTTCGCTACTTGCAGCTCTATAAAAATTTAAACAAACAAAAATTCAAAAGTCGGCCTGGACAGATTTCTTGAGAATTTAATGCTGAATTTAAAAAAAAAAATTGAAAATCGATGAAGAATTGTGACCTACAGGTTATTTTGAACATCGTTTTTTCATTTCGCCCCACTGTGCGTCGTTGCCTTAGCAACGACGCGTCAGCCAATCGAAAGCGCAATGTCAAAGTATGCCGGCGCCGTATCCCCTCACCGATTTGCCGATACCCCACGCTCCTTTTACGCTGTGTCCTTCTGATTCATACGTCTATGTAAGCTAGTAGACCAATCACAGTCATCTAGAGCGCCATTTTTACTTTTGCTACGGTGGTGCGGAGCGCAGTTGAGAATTTCTAGCTCATTTGGGGAGTGTTAGAAACTGCGGCTTGGGGTCGAATCTGGAGTTTGAAAGTTGTTCAAAATTGGTGGAATTTACTGTTAATATTCTTTCTGTACTAAAAGTGTCAGGTAAACTGAAAATGGTATTGGCTGAAAGGAATGCAGAAAATCTTAGAAACGGTCGAAGATCGAGAGGCCCCAGTCCCAATGGACAAACTGATTCCTCCAGCGACGATGAAGGTGGTATGTATTTTAAATTATAAAAAATGTGCACGTCACCCATTGGCTTAAGAAATAACCCTTTTACCAAACTCTCTGTATTATACGTTTTTTGATTAAATTGCATTTGCAAACGGAGAAGTATGTTATCTCAGTGTGAAAACTGGAAGAAGAAAAGTTTCAAACAACCGCCATGATTTGTTTTTGCTTTATTCAAAAGTCTAAAGGTGCCTTTTCACGAAGCAAAATTTCAGAGTTCAAACAATTATTTATAAGTAACTGAATCATTGGGTGCAATGGCAGCCTACTTGCGTTTTTACAAGTCATTTGGGTTTTCTTCATGAAATTATGTGCAAAACTAAAAATGACTTCCGAATGTGCAAGTGGGCTGTTACTGCATTCAATTACAAATGCTGGCGACATAGTTTGCAGTCTAAAGTTTTCATTTCTAAATAATTTTGACAACAAAAATAAAAAATTGAAAAGAAAAGTTATTTACTTTTGTCCAAATTAATTCAAGTTTTTAAATCGATTTTTCGTGTTCGCAAAATTAATTTAGAATGTATAAAAAAATGAGGCAAAGAAAGAAGTCTCTATGAGTTGTGAATGTTTAGAATTCCTACATTTTTCTTCACGAAAAAAAGAACGGAAATGATTATTACAACCGGCAATGACCAATAACCAGTAATCATGAAAATTAACTATTACAATATTTAGAAAAAGTGAAAATATCTTAGGGCAGTGGTCTCCAAAGGTAGATCCTGTGTCTACTAGCGATCCTGGGCCAACAGGTTGGATCTACACAGATTTGACACAGAACTGTCAAGAAGGATCCCTATCCTTTGCCGAAGTCGAAGTGCCTCAAAGAATTGCATCTTGCACAGCGGAAAAAAATGGGGCCCTCGAGGTTTAGGTTTATGAACCATACCCTTCCAACTAATATTTTCTTTCAAGGGGTCATACATTTTCTCTCAGTTTCCCATCGAAGAAAACTGGTAGATCCTGAAAATGGCCACTCGATCCTGGGTCATGCTGCACTTGTGGATTGTGGAGACTCCTGGTATAAGAAATATAGATAGTGTTTTTCTAAATCAAAACTTAATAATGGGCAGTAGTTTTGTATCATTACTATGCAGGGTGTCCAGCTTGTGAGAAAAGCTGGAATTGTACAGGGATTTAATTGGTACGGCAAATAAATTTTTTTTATGTTCCACATATGGAGCAGTATGAAAACTTTCGTTGTTTTTTATTGGATCGTTGTATTTTCACTTAGGATCGATACGGGTAAGTGTGCAAACGATGTTAGTGTAATAAAAAGAAATTAATTCTCACATTTTTTTGTATAACATGAAGATTATATCTGTAACAGTTTATAGAAAAAAGACCGTTGCGAATAATCATTGTACATATAAGCTTCTTCTGTTGTATTTATTTTTAAGGAATGAAGGAAGATCAAAATTATAAAAATTAGATTTTTAATTTCAATACATTTCAAATCAGGCAGATTCTACACTTAAATTCACAATTTCTCAGCAACGGAATATGTTATTTTTCAGAGGAAATTAGGCGACACGCATTTTTCAGATTTGAGAAACAAGTTTTTTCCATGAAATTACATGTATTTGCATTTTTAGGTCTATTAACAATTTTGTTTTTTAAACTTCTATAGTTTTTGATCTAATTCAGAAGCTCCACTTTTATTTTCACATTCTGATGAATTTAACCGTCCTCTTTCGAAAGCCTTCGGAAAAATGGAAAAAAAGTTCAATATTACCAAAATAGCGACGATTTTTTTGAAAATATGAAAAGTTAATTTTAACAACAAATCCACACTTGTTTTTTGCCAATTTTTTGTTGATGGCTTTCTATAAAAAGGAAATTCTGTGAGTTGTATCTGGACTGAACATTTTTCGTGGTCAGGAGAATATTTTTTCCCCATAAAATCGCATTTTTCTCGGAAATAGCAAAAGGTACAAAAAAATGTTTACTCAAAAGTTTGCACGCCTAAAAAAGTTCTAAAAAAATACCTCTTGCTCGTGTGTGATGTCAGGGTGTTCAGCGACATTGAAAACCTGGAATTCTTCTTAACTTTTTTTTTTAATCTTGAAAACCTGGAAATCTCCTTGAATTATTGAAATGCGAAAAGTAATTTAAATCTTTTAGTCAATTATGAAAGGAACATCTCGTTCAGAAGAAATCTTGCTACTGAGAAGTTTTTTATTTATCAAGATATAATTTACCTTGTACCGATTACAGAATAAAGAGATTTCTAGGCATTTTTTGTAGACTTTACCAATTATTTTATAGATTGCAATGAACAGACTTTAATATTGTGAATAATTCTATAAGTTTTTTATTTCGTCTCCTCCATAAAACGGATTTTTCAAGTGTTTCACCACTCGGTTTTTGAGT
Organism: Andricus curvator; assembly: GCA_932195095.1. NCBI lineage: Eukaryota > Metazoa > Arthropoda > Insecta > Hymenoptera > Cynipidae > Andricus > Andricus curvator. The sequence continues at coordinate 10,284 of CAKNYM010041200.1, forward strand.
GTATACCAGATTACAAAACGTTACTGAAGATTTCACGGATTTCAAAGATTTAAAAAGTCGTGTACGCCAGATTTGAAATGTTTCACAACAATTTCACAAAGCTTTTAAAACTCTCAAAAGACTTAAAGGATTTCAAAGACTTGAAAGAGGGTGCAGTATACCAGATTTAAAAAATTTAACAACATTTCGAAGATCTGAAACGATTTTAAAAGGTTTCAGAACATTTTAGAAGATTTGAATAGATTTCAAATAATTCAATGATTTCAACGAATGAAAAAGATTTCACAAACCAAGAGTTAAGAAAAATTTCACAAATATTTAAAAAGCTTTGACAAAGATATATAAAAAATTTCCCAAAGATTTCGAACATTTCATAAAGATTTCAAAGATTTTAAAAAGGCGTGTACACCAGATTTCGAACATTTCCAAATATTTTAAAACTTTCAAAAGATTTCAAAGATTTTAAAAAGATTATATACCAGATTTCTAAAATTTCACAAATATTTCAAAGATTTAAAAAAAAATGTTATAAAGATTTCAAAAGAGTACAAGAATTCCGAAGATTTCTAAGCATTTCAAAGATTTTAAACGATTTCAAATATTTCAAACGATTTCACAAATATTCTGAAGATGTTAAACTATTTCAAAAGATTTCAACAAATTTGAGAAGATTTCAAAATATTTCAAATAATTTCAATTATTTCAAACAAACACAAAAGATTTTACAAACATAGATTAATGAAAGCTTTTACAAATATTTCAAAGATTTCATAAAAATTTCATAAAGATTTCAAACATTTTACAAAAATTTAAAGATTCCAAAAGCTTTCACACAAATTTCAAGATTTTACAAAGATTTTAAGTACTTGAAGAGATTTCAACGAATTCACAAAGACCTCAAAAGATTTCACAAAGATTTCAAAGATTTATTTATTTTACAAAAATTAAGAATCCATTTATTTGTGGTTCTGCTTTCTTTAAAAATTGTTGGTCAATAAAAAATGAAATGGCTCATTTTTTACATCTGTAACAAACGGTTATTTCATTATTTGATATAAAAAAAGGAAAGCTGTAAAAGCTTGACTTCTCGACTTAGAAAACCTTGAAAAGACCTTAAATTTTGTTCCTAAGAATCGCTGGACACCCTGGATATCTTGCAACGTTTACGAGAAAAATTCTAAAATTATGTTTTGAGGGGAAAAAATGCTCCTGGCCTCAGAAATGGTTTAGCCCGTATAAAGTTGATAGGATCCCTTTCCATATTAGCATACACTCTTTAAAAGTATTGGAAAAAAGTGAGCTTTTTCTAAAAATATTCTTTCCATATTTTCAAAATTACAGAAGAAAATATAAAAGATTTAATGCAAATACCACCTTTTTTAAAAATATTTTTTTACAGTTTCTGCTTTTATAAGGAGGGCATCCTGTCAGCTTTATGCAGGCTAAACCATTTTTGAGGCCGGGAGAATTTTCCTTCTTAAAATTATAATTTTTGAATTTTTCTGGTAAACGGTGCAAGATATCACAAAACAGCAATAGGTATTTTTCATAAAATTTTTTAGACGTGCAAATTTGTATCCTAATTTTTTTTCTCGTACCTATCGTTGTTTCCGAGAAAAATGTGACAATTAGATTTTAAGACAAAAATTCTCTTGGCCACAAAAATGGTTTAGGGGCCGTCCATAAATCTTGTGATTGATGTATTTTTTTCATCTGGTATAATTTGTTGAATTTATCAACAATTAATATAAACAAATGCATGATATGAACAGTTTTAGGCAGAAAAGAACCAAATTTCCTTCCGATTGTCTTCAAGTCTCATTGCCTGTGATGCGCATTGATATCTTTCCACTAAAAGTATCATCTAACGAATTATATCAGGTAACGAAAATAAATCAATGAGCATCGCGGGCAATGAGACTTGAAGTCAATCAGAAAAAAATTCGGTTCGTTTCTGCCTAAAACTGTTCAAATCATGCATTTGTTTATAATAATTGTAGTTAAATTTAATAAATTATTTCAGTTGACAAAAACACATCAATGTGCATCACAGGCAATGAGATTCGAAGAGAATAGAAAGAAAATTCGATTCGTTTCTGCCTAAAACTGTTCAAATGATGCATTTTTTTATAATAATTGTTGATAAATTTAACAAATTATATCAGATGACAAAAATACATCAATGTACATCACAGGCAATGAGATTCGAAGACAATCGGAAGAAAATTCGGTGAGTTTCTGCCTAAAACTGTTCAAATAATGCATTTGTTTATATTATTTGTTGATGAAGTTAACAAATGATATCGGATAGCACATTTTCATGATTACATTTCACCTCGTTGCTCTAAACGAGCGATTTCGATGCCTAAATATACTTCACAAAAACATAATCCATCATACTGGCTATTTGTTGCAAATATTGGTTTATAACAAATAATTGACATGTCAACAAATTTTTTTCCACCGATTCTTGTGCGTCAAACCTGAGGCCTCATGCCACTGACAAAAATTGCCACAGAGAATTAAAAAGAAAAATTCAAAAAATCAAGATTTTTTTCGCTACTTGCAGCTCTATAAAAATTTAAACGAACAAAAATTTAAAAATTGGCCTCGACAGATTTCTTGAGAATTTAATGCTGAAAAATTAAAAATCGATTAATTGTGACCTGCAGGTTATTTTGAACATCGTTTTTTCATTTCGCCCCTTTGTGCCACGCAAAGCTACCATAGAATAACATTTTTTTTATAGTTACGAAATTCACCTTTAGAAACTTGAAATAATTTGTTTGTTAAAAACTTTTTTTAATAATTAAGAATTTAGCAAAATGAATAGAATTTTTAAAATGTAATTTTATTGAATTGGAAATTTATTCATGATTTAACCCATGGGATTTAACCCATCTGGGGCCCTTTCTAGGGAATTAAAAATATTCAGTTTGCGAAAATGTAGTGAACTTCGAAATCGTTAGTATGGTAGCACTGAAAACTGACAGTTAAAAACATCATGATTGAAGACGTTGATAATTGTGCATTATAGAATATGCACGTATTTTTCCCCCAAGTGCATCAACGTCAAGAGTGTAATTTGTAATTGCAAGCCGCATTACATCCTCAAAATCGTTGTCAATTATGCTTGTTCTGGTCTTGGATTTGATGTGGTTCATGAGCGAAAACATGGATTCGCAGCGGCAAGTAGTTCCACGTATCCACAGTATTCCACAGTATCCTCTGAAAGACGGTGATCAACTTAGGATATTTGGGAAATTCCAGGTGCCTCGAGAAATCTTCAAAATTCTTTCCCATCTCCGAAGCAGTAGATAAATGAATCATTTCGTGGACAGTTTTAATTCTTATCGATACGAAAAAGCTTCGACATTTGAGCTGACAATTCTTCCATATAAGGCACTTCCAAGTCCATTAACCGGTTTTTTAAGTAATTGAAAATGGTTTTTATGGCATAAAAATCTTTAATTCTTGCTTCAAAACTTTCTTTTAATTGTTTGAGAATTTCAAGATACCGATTCGCAACTTCAGTAGACATGATAATGGTATGCTTTTTAATTGTCTATTGAAAGGTTTTGAATTCCTCCTCGGTGAATGTTCTGCGTTGAATAATGCTTATCCATATATTGCTCTTCTGTTTGAATTGGTTAATCCATCTAAGATAAGTCTACACTGCGATCTACTGAATTTGTAATGTTGTGTTCAAAATGTTCATTTCTTTCAAAATATCCGTAAGAAACGCCAAATCTAAGATCCATGGTGCATCATATAAGTCCTCGCAGTATTCGTCACGAGATTCTAATAATGTGACTATTTCTGGAAAAAGTTTGACCATGCGCGGTCGCACTGGAACGAAAACGTCGACGTAGTTTTCAACTTGTTAAATCGCTTTAAACAATTTACAAAATTTACGGATACTTTTGAGTCCTTCTAAAATGTGAATCCAGGGTTGTTTAAGTACAAAAGTTATTGTATTTGTTGTTATAAATTGGTATTTTGAGCGAAAACACAAAAAAAAGCTTTTACCTAAATTTTAACAATTAAAAAATGAGTTATATTAAAAAAAATTACCATGGATTATCATCGCGGATACCATAATATTCACGAAAAACTGCGCATTGATCGTTTCTGCTGAAAAAGTATAATAAAAAGTCAGGAGGTTAATGCGAGGATGAGTTGTGGGTGCATGGAGGGTTTTAATAAGTTCTGGCTCTCTAGGGAGAAGAGGATGTGTGAACTGTGTGAGAAGGGGGATGCAAGAGTGGAACACTGGTTGGAGGAGTGCATCGAGGTGGAAAGGAGTGGGATAAGCATGGAGGTATTGATACATGAAAGGGGGGACAAAAGGGCAGTAGCATGGGTGAAGGGAGTGTTGGGTAAGATGGAGAAGAAGAGAAGGAAGGAGGAAGAGGAATGGAGAAGGAAAGATTGTAAATAGGCGAGGAAGTAGATATAAGTAATCTGTAAATATTGTAAATAGTAGTTACGTATTAGGTATTAGCCGTGGAAGCAGAGTTTGGCAATGCGAGGCAATGCGAAAAGTTGGGACATGCGAGCGAAGCGAGGAAGGCAAGGCGATAAGAGCGTGCGGTCTTAAATATAAGGTATGGATGGATGTTAGTTTTTTTAAGGGTTAGTTTCAAGAAAATTCTGTAAAAAATGGAAGTGTAAGCAAGTCAATTTTTTAAGGCCAGCAGGCTGAAAAATAAACGTTTATCTATCTATCTATCTATACACCCGACATTCCTAGAACTGCTGGCCCACGCAGTTTCTCAGCTCAAGGGGCGAGAGACGGTTACGACTCTTGCATAAAAAATACCAGCAGCGTAGGGACAAAGACACAGTTACTCACATGCGGAGATTGCGCAATATTATGCATTCCAATTGGAATCGTTTCAGACGGCCCCGATTTGCGCAGTTGAAAATATCGTGGCCCGTTGGCCATTTCGCGGCAATGCTAGGCTACGTGGAAATGTCAGCCGTCAGGAAGGTTAGCATATACAGGACTGCAATTGCACACAAGTTTTTGGAGAAAATATTCTAAAGGTAAAGGTAAGCGATAAAGGTCTGAATAGTAATATTTCTAAAGTGTAAAATCTATTTTCTCAGTCATGTCCCATTCTTTTCTCGAGTGACCTTTCAGTGGCACCAAATACAAGCAACTTTCCGAAATTTGAGGTTACTAATTTGAGGTGCCGATAACCTGAGATTTCGGATATTTTATTTTATTTCGTGAAACTGAAAGGTTGTCAATCGATAAAAGAATGGAACGTGACTGAGAAAATACATTCTACACTTGAGAAATATTACTATT
>CAKNYM010041204.1:500-20299 GCA_932195095.1 Andricus curvator
TATTGGATACCTCACTCGAAATCAGCTGTTTGTGAGGTAAGATTTTAATTTTCAATAAATAATGTAATAAAAGTCGGAAATGCACCTTCTTTTTTCACGATTGCAGGTACATTTTGACTGTAACATGTGGGAAACTATTATCTTCTATTCAATCAGTGTCTGAACATTAAATTTGACTTGAAAGTCGCGCCAATTTCAAAACATCCGATTCCGCTTTCGCGGCACCAATCAGAAGCGGAGTAAGAGGTGACACAACTCTCCCTAGAGGAACTCTAGGCAGAAAATGTGATATGATCGTAGAGGGAAGATAGGTATAGAGGCGACAATGCACACCAAGCTTAGAAGATGGGTGTGGGGAATGAGACGTCAGGAGTAGGCTTAGTTCGGGAACCAGCGATGCGAGGCGCTAGTATCCCGAACCAGTAAACGGTTAGGAGGAAAGGAGGGACGGAACCAGTGCTTCACCGATAGAAAGTATGCCTAATGTGTGTGAGTGGCATGAGCCAAGAATGTGTGTGGTATATGTGAGTCAGAAGACAGGATAAGCGTGAGAAGTGAAAGAAATTATTACTTGCCAGGTTTTCACCGTAACCAAGAACTGCTGCTAAATCTCGTCGATTTTGAATATTTGCCAAATATGCATTTCATTAAAAATGAATTTTCAAATGTATAGAGTAGTGTATTAATTATCTCAGTTAGAAGAAATAAATGAAAATAATCATTCAGAATTTCCCTAGGGTAGCATTTTATACTTATTTAATTCTGAGTCAGTATATAGTAATCCCCCTCTTTTCTAGATCATTTGATTTTTTTGATTGGAAAAATAGAGGATTGAAAAATGTAGATATACAATTTAGAAAGCAGGACGTATATTAATTAAAAGAAGCAAACTGAAACTTCTTGGTTCTAAAAAATTATCGGAATCGCAAGTCTTTCTCCATTACAGAAACGTAGATAAAGTTTCATGGTGACTATGAGCTGTCAAATTGTAATTTGTTAAATATACTTTCACAAAAATAAGTTTCTTATACTTTTGCAGTGCTATTTTTCAATCCAATTTTACTTTGGACTTAGTTCACTATCTTCGATTTCGCAAATTCAATGAATTGTGCAAATTAAATTGTACTCTGCCAAGTTTTTGAATTTTTCACATGAAAATTTAGTCAGTTACAAGATTTTTTTAGTAGGTCTGAAATTCACTGAAAATCAACATTCTTGTTAACACTGTAAAAATACTATTATTTCAGAGCTATTTCCAGGTATTGAAATACGACTAAAAAACCTGTCTTGAGTCATACTAAAATGAAATCGCTCATGGGATTCCAGAGTCGTTTTTCTACATTGAAAATAATAACAGCATGAAGTTATCATATTTAAAAAAAGACCTCTGGTTTTTACAGAGAATGTTTGATAATATTTTGAACAGTTTCTAATAATAACTATGAGTATTCATTCTGAAGATTGTGTGATAATATATCACTAATAGCCCAGAGGGCACAAAACCATGATCATCCCTAGAACGTCCTTGGGACATCCCTAGGACGTCCAATCAAAGTCTAATACGTCCAATGTCGTAAAGATGTCATAAAGACGTCTTAAAAACATAGGACGTTCTCGGGACATCTTTTGTACTGACATTAGACGTCTTAAGAGCATCCCCAGGATGTCCAAAAGACATGTTCCAAAAGACATCTTAAGGATGTCCCGAAGACTTCTCTAGGACATCCTTAATTTTTTTGTCCACTGGGAGCATAATACTGTCCTGGACGTAGCAAAAAGCGTTTGTTTATTTATAACTTAACAGCATATGAATATTAGGTGTGCTTAAACAAAAGCAAGTCCGAATTTCAACGTGCATATTCGATTGTTTTGTTTCTTGTGGGTTAAAAATGAACCACGTGGAAGGAGAAATAAATTGGTTTGTTTTTACAGAAAAATTGATTTTTCTCGAAAAAGGCAGGTCATTACGCAAAATTATATACAGAATATAAAAGACGTGACTCATTAAAATGATTTTTTATCGTAATTATTTTTATAATTATGCATTCTTAGGGAGAAATGCCAAGGAAATTGTTTTAACGTAGTGTGAATTATCTATCCCGCTTATGGAGAGGTCTTCAAGTATGCATAATTTATGAAGAGACTGATGATCCAAAAATACTCTTTTTAATAAGCCGCATCTTTTACATTCTTCATCATTTGCCAGTATGATCAGCTGTTTTAAAAAAGATGAATCTTTGTGTAAAACCAGACAAATTTACTATAAGCGACCTCTAAATATTATCTGATTCATGTCTCTTTTCACGTGGTTCATTTATAACCCAAAGGGAACAGAAAAATCGAGTCTGCAAATTGAGATTCGGAATTCTTTTTTCTTTTATATACCCCTTATAAATATTTTAATTTATAATTGATTATTATTAATTTTCGCCTTATTTCATTTGCTACAAAAATATGTCTTTGCATATTTATGGCGAATAGATCCCTTATTTTCATGGAAAAATGTAGATATTATGTTTTTCATTGAATTATTCTTTTAAGTTGATGGTAATCATATTTTTTAACATTTTTTCCATGATAATATTAGTTTATAATCTTTCCAGTACGACATTGCAATCACTTATATTTTTAAAAAACTTGTACTCAGTCATAACACAAAACTTGTTGTTTGTAGAAATTTGTACGAATATAGTATTTATTAATATATGTACAAAAAATTTAGTTATAAATAATGTTGAAATTTCATAACTATATGAGATATAAATGCTTTCTGGGGAAAGAAATAACAAAAATATGTAGAACTTTAATTTTCAACCGCTGGACTATCAGGATCTATTTGGACGTTTTTACCTGCGTTTATTGACGCTCCTAAAAGATAAAAAAGAGGCAAAAGACAGCAGGAAAATGCAGAAGATGCCTAAAATAAACAACGTTTAAAAAAATTCCGTCATATGTAAAAGTTTGAATATAGTCCAGGCATCTTGTACGAAAAAATTTATTTTCATCTGGAACGGTTGGTTACTTATGTTATTAATGCCGTTGCCGTTTTCCGTAGGATATTTGCCGAACGAGCTATTTAAAAAACTTTTTCTGGTTAAAAATAGCAAAAAATGTGTTTTTTTTTAAGAGTCCTAACTCTTGACCTATGAAGGCTGGAAGATGTTTTTTTTTACATTTACACATAATTTTCTACATGAAATTTTTTTCTCTGTCATCATTAACATAGATTTACCCACAAAAGAATTATTTTCAACAAACTAAACACGAGTAATTTGCTCTGAAGAATACGTCAAAAGTGGTCAAGTTTGGGAGGCCATAACTTATGACACTTTGAGGTTCGGTCATTGTTCTTTTTAGAATTACGAGGCCGATGATCGCGCGCTGGAGCGCGCGTGTTTTTGTGATTTGAAATATTTTGTAATTATCTTTTTAATTTATGTTGCAGTTCGAACCAATTCGATTTAATCCGAATCAATTCGAAGCAACTTTTCAATCCCCTTCAACCCTTCTCAATCCATCTTTCAATCCCAAATTAAAACCCAATGTCAATACATAAATGGATTCGAGGCTCACTTATCAATCCTTCTCCACTGATGTATCAGCACCAACTTCAACTCAAACCCATACCGAATCAATTTTTCAATCCGTGCCTCCAATCCTTTTGAATACGTGGGACTTCTTGAATTCAACCAGAATGAATCCGACTGAATCTGACACCAGTCCGAGTGGATAAATGTGAATCCAAAACCAATCCGAATGAATAACGCACCAATCTGAAACAAATTTTCACTCCTTCTCAGTCCGATGCCCAATCCGAATAAATCCAAGACACATCCCATATCCCAAGCCAGTTTTAATATTTTTAATGCTGGCAAGTCCGTGCGCCCAATCCAATGAATCCGTGGCTCATCCAAAATGTCTTTTCAATCCTTCTCAATTCTTGCACGTACAAGTACAACAACTTCAATCCGACTCAATCCAAATCAATCCGAACTCGCCATTCAATAATTTTCAGTCCGAATGAATCTATCCCCTTCTAAAAAATTTCTGAAATTTTGACAGTTTTCACGTATTTTTTAACGTTGTCCGAAAATCTGAAAATGTATCAGATTTCGTAAATATTAATACTATTTGTTATTTATTATTAATTTTTCAAGTTTTCGCATATGTCTCATCGTTTTTGACATAATTCAAAATTTGGATTTTTTCCTTTTGAAAATCTTTTTATTGGGCTAATTTGTGGTGGCCGAAGACCAGCCCTTGTATAATAACCTGAAAATTTTGTCAGTTTCACGTATCTCACTGATTGCGAGATCATTCAAAATTTTTTTTAAAATAATTTTGAAGACTTTTACTGGGTTTATTCATGGTGGCCGAGGACCATCAGCCTTTACAAAATCCCGAACGTTTTTCAGTTTAAATGTATCTTATCGTTTTTAGATAACTCAACATTTTTATTTTGGAAATCACTCTACTGGGCTGATTCTGGGCGCCCGAGGACAATTCCGGTCAGGAATATCTTGAAAATTTGGTCAGTTTTCGCGTATGACTACTTTACTCTACTTTACTGTTAGTTCGGGGTGGTTGAGGACCTTCATCAAGCCGTGAAAATTTGGTTAGTTTTCGCGTATCTCTTACCGTTTTCGAGATAAATAAAATTGTTGAATATGTTCCTAAATTTTAAATCTTTCTATTGGTTTAGTTCGAGTTTGTCGAAAACTCGAACTAACTCAGTGCCTGAAAATGTTTTCAGTTTTCGCGTATCTCTCACCGTTTTCAAGATAACTCAAAAATTGCATTTTTAAAAATTTTGAAAATCATTTAATTGAGTTAGTTCAAATTGGTCAAAAACAAACCCCCTCTATAAAAACCTTAAAATTTACTTAGTTTTCACGTTTCATGACCATTTTCGAGATTCAAAATGTTGATTTTTTTTCATTCTGAAATTTTGTTTACTGGTTTAGATCGGGGTTGCCGAGGACCATACCCCTTTAGAAACTCCTGAAAATGTTATGAGTTTACGCGTATCTCTCACCGCGTTCTATCTAGATAACTCAACTTTTTTTTAATTTAAAAAATCTTTTAATTGGGTTAGTTCAAATTGGTAGAAAATAAACATCCTCCACAAAAACCTAAAGATTTACTTAGTTTTCACGTATCTCTGACCGTTTTCGAGATGATTCAAAATTAATTTTTTTTTAATTCCGACAATCTGTTTATTTTTTTACGTCGGGGTGGCCAGAGACCATCCCGCTTTAGAAAAGCCTGGAAATGCTGTCAGTTTTCGCGTCTCTTTCCCCGTTTTCAAAATAACTCAAAATTTTAATTTTTTTTGTTTTTATTTAAAAAATCTTATTATTAGATTAGTTTGAATTTGTCAAAAACAAACCCCCTCTGTAGAATCTTTAAAATTTTGTCAGTTTTCACGTATCTGTGACCCTTTTAGAGATCATTTAAGATTTTGGATTTTTTTCGAATTTTGAAAATTTGTTTACTGGTTTGGGTCGAGGTATGATTGAGGACCATCCCCCTTTAGAGAACACTGAAAATTTTGTCAGTTTTCGTGTATCTCTAAACGTTTTCGAAATACCTCAAAATTTGGATTTTGTTTTGAATTTTGAAAACACTTTCTTCCCTTTCTCCTATGTTTAGAGAAACTAACAATAAATTATAACTAATTCGACTTAAACACACTTAGGGATCTTTCATAAACTACGTTACGCGTTTTTATTTTGTTTAAATAAAGATGAGAATATAATTTCTGTTAAGTTAAAAAGGATACAACGATATAAACAAAAGAAAAACGCGTCGATCCCTTGTAATCAAATTTTCAAACTACTGTATTAATTCATTATAATAATTAAGCCAGAAATGTAGACTCTTTTGAAATTTGCGCCTACTTGAATTATCGAGTTATCGAATCTTTTTTACATTATCGACTTATCGAATCTTGCTTTCGATTCTCGACAGCTGATTGGCTGATTCTATTATGACTGACATTAGATGTAAATGGCTAACTGAATTTACCAATAGGGTTTAGGGACTACGCATGAAGTTAGCCGAAATGCATGTACTTTTTTGAATGCTGCTATTTCCTCATCTGAAGTAAACTCGTATGTACTCGATGTCATCATGAATATTGGATTAGAATAATTGTTGCATTAGAATCGCCTTATTGAAGGTGTAACACAGTGTAACCACACTACACTGAATGTAACCACAGTTGATCACACTACACATGATCCAATTCACACCAGTCAACTGCGCACGCGTTGCGTTGGAAGGGGAAAGCCACACACATTCATTTTTATTTTCAAGTCGAGAAATTATAATAATTTATGTTAATATGGTTCATATATGTTACTGCAATAACTATAAGATCCATGATAATACAGAATTTTATTATTATTACTATAGAAAATGTCATGTACTTGATATGCTATTAAAATATCAAAGTTGTCTAAAAATCGTAAATGGTTTTGTCCTCTAGATCCGTGATTTTCTGCGATAACAGGATATATCACGGTATTAGTTGATTAGAAGCTATCAGTTCCGCTATAGTCAACTCTGGGTCAAAGAGCGTCAAAAATATTTTTTTCAATCAGACCCTTACCCCCCCCCCCCCCGCCCAAAATATTTTAAAAATCTAAAAGTCAAATAATATAAAAGATGAAGAATAAAATCTAATATTCTTCCCTAAAGTGAAAAATAAAAAAAGATCAGCAGGATATATATTTTTGGACCTAAAAATTGCATAAAATATATGTATATACTATTATATATAACTTAATGCAATAACTTATAGTTATTGCAGTAATAATAATATATATGAACCATATTAACAAAAATTAATATAATTTCTCGACTTAAAAATAGAAGTACCATTATTCCTTAATTTTATTCCGTCACCATATTTGTGTACATTTGAAGCATTTAAAACAAGCGCGCGTATTACGGCCAATAACGTGGCTTTCCCCTTCCAACGCAACGCTTGCGCAGTTGAAAAAGACGCGGTCTATTAGCATCACTGATCCACGCGCAAGTAAAAAAAAATGTAGCTAATCAGCAACGATACCAGCTACACCCGCCATATTGAATAAATGTACAGCTAGCGTTTGTGTTGACTGTTAACCAAGATGGCCGTGGAGCTGGATGCGCGAGTTGGGCGGAAATGGAACGTTTTTCGGCTAGATCATGAATGGGTTGGATCATGCCACTACAATTAATCGCATTCGCTTTCGAGATTCATTGATTGAATTAATCGATTAAGATCAGACCTCCCAGACTGCGCTAAGGCGGAGTTTTCGTAGTGCGTTTGTGGTAGTGCCTATATTGACTCAATCTCAAATTCGAAATCCGCGCCAAATGATTAACCAATAAGGTTTACGCACTACGCATGAAGTTAGCTAACAGGTAACGCGTAATGAGGAACGCAAAATGAAGTTGTCTGAAATGCATGTCCTTTTTAGAAAAGGACTCGAAATTGCGTACACTTTAATTAGAATGGAGAATATTTTTTCGTAAAATTGACAGGTTCTAAAGTACAAATATTAACTTCAGAATTTGATTTTTAGCCTCCTTTTTGAAAAAATCGGGGTTCTTTGAAGACATACAACTCTGCGCCTATTCTTGAAAGAATTTTCTTCTTTTTTTTTAACTTTTTCAGAATTTTCTGAAGCTTACGAAAGCAGTCTACGAAAACACTGTTTTTGGAAAATTGTTCAAAAATATTTTCGGGAAGCGTCGTAGTCATGTTTGGAAAAGTTCAAATTCCCATCCCATTGAAATTCTCAGTGAAACGCTATAGAAAACGAACGCGGTGAAAAATTACAAGATGCCTGGACTAATATGACGAGAGTTTTTTAGACGGAAAGTTATTGTTTTTAGTGGTAATGTTGATCCACTGCAATTTGCCTTTCTATATGTAGGGTGCTTCAAACCTTCCTTGCCACTCTGCAATAGTAAATTTTGGATTACAACATAAACGGTAGGGTTGTTAATGAATTTTCCTTACATATAAATCTCTGTAACAATTTCAGAACTTTGCAGGTGTGAAAATGGAACTTGCGTTATTTTCAATACTTTTCACGTATAAATTCTATGGAAACAATAAAATATTTATAAAGCAGATCGTTATGTCTTGTAGTCTTAAGAAATAAGAATATTCTCTCCATTTTCAGTACTGAACTTTTTTTAAATGAAAAATTTGGACAAAGCAACGATTTTTTACATAACAATTGAAACATTTGTTACCGTATTGGTAAAAGTATAGGAAATATGATTGTTTGTTGTTTTGGTAAAAATATATATTTTTGTACTCAGGAGCCGTGTATAAATTACGTGAAGAAATTAATTACGTCAAAAAAATTATTTATCGGAAAATTCCCGTAATGGGGCATAATACTTTGTCTGATTTTTCCCTACATTAACAATGTTAGAATTGCAAGAGCCCATACTTCTGGAGAATATTCTTCTTTCTACGTGTAGAATAATAAATATCAATTTTGTCGAATAAATACGTCCAAATTATACAAATAATATTAAAAGTTGAAACCCTCAAGGATATTGTATATCATATTTTACTGGAGAAGCAAGAGAAGAAATGTATTTCTTGTTTATTAGTTCGTTATTTAATATTATAGGATTTTGTTATTGTTATACTTTTAATATTTCTAAATGTTGAGTTAGAATCGCAATTTTGATTTTTTTTTAAGTGTTTCATTGAAACAATTTCTGCACTTGAGCTCTCGAATTTAAACTCGCCGGACGCTCGAAAACGCTAAAAGCGTTGCCCCGGGTCTCAAGGAATGGGAATTTTCAAATTCACAAAATTAATTTTCTAGATGTAGGCTTCTATATTTTAACAAGGCATATTTAGAATTTTTATGTCTTAAAATTAGTTTTAAGAATAAAAATTAAAAACTGAAAAAAATTTTTTTTCCTAATATTCAATAAGTAATTAAAACATAAATCATCATAACTCGTACAAATTTTATTGAAACTCTTTGAAAGTAAGGACACATACAAAGTATACTCACCGAATGCCTACAAAATAATAAAAAGTTTAAAATGACCTTTTGTTTAATAATATCCAATTGCAAATTAACGGCGATCTGTAACCACATTTTTCAACTTTCGGAGACAAAAAGTATCGAGGCCACTTCAAATCTAAATCAACTTCCAGCGAGAAAGTTGTTCTATATAGTTCAAAGAAAATGTCTGGAATATTTTAGATAAATTCATTCAAAATTGATTGAAATATGTACTTTGTAAAATAGTACGAGAGTCGGGTGAGTTATTGGATCCGAGAGCTCAACTGTACCTACGATAACGATAAAATGTTTTCTTATTTATAAGTTTCTTTTTGAAGTTGTACCTACATTATTCAGATTTTTTCCACGAGTGCAGAAAGATAAGTATGAGAGTAGAGAATGTATAAGTACAAAATCAAATAATGCAAAAAATGCCCATAAATTTTATTATAATTCTAAGAAAATAATTATTGTATGCGAAGGACATTATTTGTACATTTTTATTAGTGTATTGATTAATAACTCCACGTGTTTATTATGGTTACAATTTCAAAGCAAATAATATTCAATAAATGCTCACATATTGTAATAATAATGACTATTGTAATTAATCATTCTAAGAAAAGAATTATTCGTCTAAGCGAATAAAAAAATTTCTAATGGGGTCATTGAAAAAAAACTCTTTTGTTTTTCAATTTTAACTTAAAATATTAAAATACAAAGTTTCAAATGAAAAACGCATCGGTGGATATTTCCATTCACGAAAATATTGGAAGAAAGTGAATATCCAGAATATAGTTCGGAAAGACCAGTCCAGGTATAAGGGTTCTAAATTTTTTGCAGTTCGACTCATGTACACGGCACACTCTCTTCACCTACCCCACTGACACACGTTAAGCATAAAGCACTGGTTCGTGGCACCAGCGCCACGCGTTGCTGGTTCCCAAACTAAACCTAACTGAGCCTTCCCCTGCCGTCTCGCTCCCCTTAGCGTGCTTCAAGCTGCCCGCTGCATTGTCGCCTCTATACCTATCTTCCCTCTACGATATGATTCCCCACTCTAACACCCCGTAGCGCATCTACGTTTATAATATCTTTGTTACAGTTGTCAGCAATGGCACTGTCAGCGGTTTCCGAACGCCTAAAATACTACTGGCAGTACTAGTGCTGCCAGTCAATTCTCGAACACAGCCCTACACAGCCGCCAGCTGTACATTTATTCAATATGGCGGTGTAGCAGGTATCGTTGCTCGGCTCGATTGACTGCAATTTCTTTTACTTGCGCGTGGCTAGACCAGGGGTGCTATTCTTGAGTTCACTCGACGGTGCTATTCTTGAGTTCACTCGACGGTTTTTCGTATACGAAAATAGTCGAATAGTATGAAATCGGTATTCTCGAGTCGTTCGTTCGGTTTCGTATACGAAAATTTTCGAATACTTTGCAACGAGTGGGTTAGAGGCATTCGAAACTGAAAGTCGTATGCGAAAGTAGTAAAATCTGTGAAAGTGGGAAGCATCATGGTGGCAGGTGGAGAAAGATATAAGGAATAACATAACCTAATGTCCTAACCATAACCTGCTGTCATGTAATCATGACGTTACGAGACATAATTAACGTAAACGCTATTGAGCTGTTAGATGATGGAGCAAAACATGCATATAATAGAATGGGAATTCATAAACGTGATGATCCTTTTGAGTTACCTGTATAAATATTTGTATAAATATGATAAATATGCCATGCACTGGCACAAGTATCGGATAGGAATTCTTCTGAACCAATCCGAATCATTCCGGAATTTGTATTCGAAACAATCCGAAAAAATTTCTACATTTCGTTCGACTCAAATCGTTTGAAAATTAATCCGACTCAATTCGGTTCAATCCGAACTCCAAAACGAACTAAAGTTTTAATCCGAATCAATCCGCACTCGGATTTATATCCACTGAATTTTCAATCCGAATGAATCCGAGTTCGGATTGAATTGGATTCATTCGGATAGATAATCGGTTTAGGTCACTCCGAGTTCGGATTGAAAATTTGGTTCGGATTTATTCGGATTGAGTCGGATTAATTTTTGACCGATTTGGATCGAACGAAATGTAGAAATTTTTTCGGCTTGGTTCAAATTAACTCAGATTGGTTCGGATACAGATTCCGGAATGATTCGGATGACTTCGGATTGGTTCGGAAGGAATTCCTATCTGATACTTTCGCCAGGGTGAAAACACAAGCTGCTCATTTCACATTTGCGATCATCACTACAAATAACTGCAAATGTTTAAATGCCTGGAACTTTAGAATGCGCGGCAAAATGATATTTGTTTCATGCTTACTTCTCTACTCAGCATTTGATTGGCCGATTCACTACTTTGACATATCGGCAACGTCGCACTAAACTTCGCATACGACTTCGCCTTCGAAAGAACTTCGAGTGGCGCTCAAGAATACCAACCGCACTCGACAATTTGTCGTATACGAAACTACCGCTCGAAAATTTTCGCATGCGAAAAAAAGTCGACTGAACTCAAGAATAGCACCCTAGGGCTGTAACCAAGATGAATGGTGATGAGAATGGTAACCAAGATGGCCGTGGAGCTGGTATGCGCGAGTTGGACGAAAATGGAACGTTATTCGGCTAGACCATGAGTGGGTTGGATCATGCTCATAATAGTTACGTATAGACAATTTCAGATATACATAGTGTATATATAAAATTTTGAATTGTAGTTAAGTAAAAGCATACGTTTTTCGCACATATTCGAAAATGAATGTGTTAACGTACCATCTAAAACATGTGCCTAAAGTTTTGAACGGTTTCCGTAGAAGTTATGCAATACAAAAGTTTTTCATCGAGTGGACCCGGCCAGAGAAAATATCCTGCATTTTACCAGAAAAAAGTGGTGATTTAGGGCTGGATTACAAAATTCATCCGAAAGAACCTTGCAAGTTATATGAAAATATTCCTGAACTGCAAAAGTAATTATCCTAATAATATTATGTATAGTGGATACTGCTACTGGTTCGGTAGTTGGGATGAATGAATGATGGATGGATGAACTTATCATTTTAATTTGCATAAACCATAGATATATTCTACTTATACTAAATGTTGGAAATATTTCACGCAACTTATCCTCAAATCTGAAAATGTAAGTGGCGAAAAAGTAGAAAGCTCCAAATTTAAATTGAATTATATTAGGTTATTTCACAATCACTACCTGTTCAGAAAAGATTCACTTATTGTCTGCTACAAAGATATTATAAACGTAGATGCGGTGCGGGCTTAGTTACCCGCGATAAATATAGACGGCGCGTCCGGCGAAAATTGTCAGTTACCCTCTACCAAAGATATTAGTACCTAGATGCGGCAAGGGTCAGGAGTGGGGACGCCGAATATCTATATGTCACTACTTTCTAGCCTATATTGAGGTGCTGCCCTCTTCAACTTTTCATTGTTTCCATGGCAACCGCGTCAAATCGTGTGAAACGTGAATGAGTCACCGTCGATGGTGAGAGAGCTTAGCGGGTTGAAGTTTCAGACGTCTAATCTGACGATTTTTTTTAACTTATTGGAATAAAAAAAAAAAAAAAAAAGGTTCTAAAGTTTCTAAAACCAACATTTTTTATTTATTTACTAGCTGAAATTTACCCAGCGTCACCTGGAATTTTAAGAGATTTCACAGAATTTAAAGGAATTTTAAAGAGACTTTAAAGGATTGCAAAAGATCTTGAAGTAATTTTAAGGAATTTCAAGAGATTTAATAAGATTTCAAAAATTATTGAAGGATTTCAAGAGATTTATAGTGTTTTAAAGAAATTTCAAGGGATAAAAAGACTTTAAAGGATTTTAAAGAATTTTCAAGGGATGCTAATTGATTTTAGGGATTTAAAAAGAATTTTAAAAGAGTTGAAAAAGAGTTTTTTTCAGAGATTTCACAAGATATAAGATATTTTAAGTGATTTTAACAAATTTGCGGGAATTGGAAGAGATTTAAAGATATTTCAAGAGATTTTAATGAACTCCAAGGGATTTTCATATATTTTAAACAATTTTAAGAGATTTACAAAAGAATCTTAAAATTTTTTAAAATCTCTTGAAATCCATTGAAATTGCCTAAAGTCAAATAAAATTCTTTAAAATTCTTTAAATTTTCTATAAATCTCTTAAAATCGTTTTAAATATTTTGAAATCTCTTAAAACCCCTTAGAATTCTTTCAAATCTCTCGAAATATAATGAAATCTCTTGAAAATCTTTAAACTATTTTGCAATCCCTTTAAAATCTTTAAAATCCCATAAAATGGTTCAAATCCTTTAAATCTTCTGTAAATCTCTTAAAATGACTTAGAATATAATTCCATGAATTCACTTAAAAACTGGTGAAATCCTTTAAAATCTCTTAAAATCCCTTAAAAATCCTGAAAGTCACTACAAATCTTTTAAAATCCCGGGCAACGCTAGGTAAATTTCTGCTAGTAAATAAATAAAAATAAAATGGTTTTGGGAACTTTTTTCATATTCTTAATACAATAAATGTAAAAAAAAAGTTCATCAGACTGAACGTCTGAAACTTCAACCCAATACTATGAACTATTCCGAAGGCGGCAGAGCTGAAAAAGAAATGGGACTAACGAAACAGATAAAAAATAAGGAGGAAGAAGTGAAAAAATGTGGAAAATTAAAATTCACGAATTATTTAATTTTCCATAACTCTTAAATTCTCAACATTTATATTCATTTAATTTCAAATTATCGAATATAAATATTTTAATTATAATTATTTTGACTAACATAATTAATTAATTGATTAATAAATTATTGCGGCTAGCCAAAAATACACAAAAAATAAATACCATATACAGAAATAGGTGAAAAATAAAAATGCCGAATTATAAAATTGAATACAATTATTTTTATTTAAATAATTAGGTAAATTAATTATTTAATATATATATATATATATATAAATATTGAATAATTAATTTATCTAATTATTGAAATTAAATTAATTTTAGGAAATTTTATAATTCGATGAATATGGATATTGGAAATTTAAACATTTGTCCATTTATAATTCGGTCCCATATTATTTTCGGCAATTACTTCCTCATAGAGGAAGCTTTGTAGTGGTGTCCAAATCCAGTTTCCAAAAAACGGTTTTTCTGAATATATTGCAAGGGGAATATATATAACTTGACGTCCTGAAAAATTGTCCGGTAGTGTGCATGTGTGAGTGTATGTATGCCAAGCTTTTTACGATCCTGCAATATCTGGTGAACGTGTACAGATAAATTGATAAAATTTCGCATACTTATTCTACTATACATATACCAAGTTGAATTTCTTACAAGGCTTTAACAAAATATTTTTAAACTAATTGAAAAATGTTAATTAATAGATTAAATCTTTCAAATCGTCTTCTTTGGGACTAATAAAAATTACCGAAACAAGAATTATATATACTGAATCTAAACAATTCAAAAAAATAGTTTCAAATAAATATTAATCTACTTTAATAAAAAAGATTTTGGTCGAACAAAATATTTTATTTATTTGTCAAATTAAATCTCTATCTATAATTTGAGTAAATGAAGCATTATTTGAATAAGTGAAGTAAATGACAAGTAGACGGTAGAAAAATTAAGCAAAATTTGTTTTATTTTGATAAGTCTTATTTTATATTAGAAATTTACGTATATTAGGTTTTTTCAACATATTAAAACAGATTAACAGATATGTTAATTAAAATACGGATTTTTATTACTATAAATTAAAAATGACAGTATTTGGATTGTTTCTTGGCTTCAACGGTGGAGAGTATATTAAAAGAAATTAAAAAGAAGACTGTTATTTTTAAGACAGTTAAATAAATGAAATGATATATTAAATCTCCACAGTTTACTGGGCCCTCTCACCAGGAGTATCCTATAAATTATGCAGTACTCTGGCAGAACTATACTAATGAATGAAGTATTAATTTTTAAAGTATTAATTTCATTTTTTTTGTATTAAAAATTTATCTATTTTGTTGGAAATTCTATTTTTTTATTCAGAACTGATTTTTTAAACAGAATATTCAATTACTCCGTGTTTGGTTCAAAATTGATCTTTTTTAGTTAAAAATACAACTATTTTGTTGAAAATCATTTTTTTTTCAAAATTAATTTTTTTAACTGAAAATTTAACTAAATTTATCTTTTTTAGTTGAAAATTCATCTTTTGTGGTAGAATAGTGACTTATTGGTGAAAAATTCATCTTTTGGTTGACAATTTATTTCTTTGGTTGAAAATTTAAGTATTTTGTTAAAAATGCTTATATTTTGTTGAAATTTTCATTTCTTTTATTTTGTTTCAAATTTAATTTTTTTTAACTGAAAATTTAAATAATCCGTTTTTACTTTTTGGTTGAAAATTTATCTTCTTCACTTGACAAGACAACTATTTGATTCAAAATTCATTTTTTATTAAAGATTAATCATTATGGTTGTACATTTATTTCTTTGGTTAATAAATTAACTCTTCTCTTGAAAATCAGTTTTTTTAGGTTCAAAATTAATCTCTTTGACTGAAAATTTAAATAATCTGTTTGTAATTGACTATTTATGTTTTTTAGTTGAAAATTTAACTATTTGGTTCAAAACTAACTTTTTTTATATATTTAAGATTGATCGTTATAGTTGAAAATTTATTTTTTTTTTATTGAAAATTTAACTATTTTGTTGAAAATTGTATTTTTTCATTCAGAACTAATGTTTTTAACTGAATATTCAATTACTCCGCGTTTGGATGAAAATTGATCTGTTTTAGTTGAAAATTCAACTATTTTGTTGAAAATCATTTTTTTTTTAATTAATTTTTTAAACTATAAATGTCAATTTATTAAATATATGTATCTTTATAGTTGAAAATTCATTTCTTTTGATTGAAAATTTAAATATTTTTTTGAAAATTCTTTTTTTTGGTTCAGAACTAATTGTTTGACTGGAAATTTAATTACAGCATGTTTGGTTAAAAAAAAAATTTTAGTTGAAAATTCAACTATTTTGATCAAAGTTCATTTTTTTAATTTAAGATTTATCGTTATAGTTGAAAATTCATTTCTTTTTATTTAAAATTTAACTATTATAATGAAAATTATTTTTGTTTTGTTTCAGAACTAATTTTTGTAACTGAAAATTTAATTATACCGTTTTTGGTTAAAAATTTATCTTTTTTAGTTGAAAATTCAACTATTTGATTCGAAATTCATTTTTTTTATTAAAGATTAATCAATAACATTAAAAATTTACTTCTTTGGTTACAAAATTAACTAGTTTTTTTAAATTAATTTTTTTGATTCAAATTTAATTTTTTTCAACTGAAAATTTAAATAATCCGTTTTTACTTTTTGGTTGAAAATTTATCTTCTTCACTTGAAAATACAACTATGTGATTCAAAATTCATTTTTATTACAGATTAATCATTATGGTTGAACATTTATTTCTTTGGTTAATAAAATAACTCTTCTCTTGAAAATCATTTTTTGTTTGGTACAAAATAAATTTTTTTATCTGAAAATTTAAATAATCCGTTTGTGGTTGAAAAATTATGGTTTTTAGTTGAAAATGTATGTTTTTTAGTTGAAAATTCAACTATTTGGTTCAAAATGAACTTTTTTTATATTTAGGATTGATCGTTATAGTTGAAAATTCATTTTTTTTTTATTGAAAATTTAACTATTATTCTAATATTATATTCGTCTTTTGAAAATATAACCATTCCATTTTTGGTTGAAGATTTATCTCTTACAGTTGAAAATTCATTTTTTTATCGAAGATTAATCAATATAACATTATTCATTTATATATTTTATTATTTATTTATAAATAAAAATTGTATTTAATTGGATATAAACAAAATTTTTCATAAAATGGAATTTCGGAATTAACCAAGTTAATTCTAAGCAATTATAACTCCTATGGCAAGATAATTTTTTTCAAATTTATTGAACTTTTTTTGTTTTAAACATTTATTTTTCAAATAAAAGAAATGTATCCCGAAACTAATGCGGTAGCCGATAGGAATTATAATGGTTTAGAATAATAAAATATAATGGTTTAAATAATTACCTGTTATATTTCTTATGGTTTTTTTTTAAACGAGAAAAAATTGACAGATGCGAAAAGAAATATTCTTTTCATATTGTACTTCACTGAAAATGTTACTTTCTTGAATCCTGTGCAAAGATTTATTTTGTTGGATCCAGAGACTAACCGAAAATACCGAAAAGAAATGGATCCCTATTACACGAATTGACAAATTTATTGACGAATAAATTAAAAATAACGAATTTTATGTGCCCTAATTTTCAAGTTTCCGAACTCCAAATTTAACGATTTATAAAATTTCAGAATTGCACAAATAAGAAATTATTAAATACCCCAAAAATTCTTCAATTCACAAAATAAAAATTTGGTGAATGAAAAAATTGTCCGATAAAAAGTGTTTTTTAATTTATTTTTTAATACAATTTTTATACAATTATATTGTTCCTTCAAATTCAAACAATAATTCAAAAAAATTTAATATTATGAAAATGTATTGGATAAAAATATTTGATTATTGTATTTTTAATAAATAAATAATATTTATTGGAAAACAATTTTTTCATGTTTAAATTTGTGAATTCCATAATTCGGGAATTTTTTGATTTGGATATTTTCTGTCGAGAATCTTCCAGTTCGGTAATATTATAAAATGTTCGAAAATTTTTTAATTTCGGTAATTTTATTATTCGAAAATTTATCAATTCGGCAATTTGATAGTGTCGGAGATTACATTTTTCGGGATTTTTCAGTCATCACTTTCGGAATTTCTTTAATCGTCCTATATTTTTATACCTTCTTTTAAAATTATGTAATTTTTCAAAATAAAAAGTCAGAATTTAATTTCGAAATCATCAAAAGTATCAATTTTCTTTTAAATTATTTAAAACCTTTTCAATTTATTTTTGAAATTTTGTCGGAACTTTTAAGTATCTTTTAAAGTGATTCCCATTTTTCCTAAACTTTTTGTAAAATCCTGCGAAAGAAAATTGCCTCAAAAGCTTCCATATTTTTTTCAAATTTTGTAAATCTTTTGAAATAAAAAGTCTTTTTAAATATCCCAGAAATCTTTTTAAAACATTTTTGTTGAATTTTTCAAAATTTTTGAGAAGCTCCTAATTTTTTTTGTTGGAAACATTCAAAAACCTCCAACTTATTCGAATTTTTCCTAAATTAATCGTTGTTCAAATATTATTTACAAATCCAAATTCAACACTTTTACTTTCAAATTACAAATTTAAAAAATAGAAAAATTATAATTGTTACATTCAAAGTTTAAATTTATCATTCTGAAATTGTGACAATTCAGTTTCGAATTGTTTAATATTGAAAATTGTTTTTTTTTTAAATTAAAAAATTCCAAATTGAGTCTATTAAAAGTGGATTATTTTATACTAAAACAATACTTGAATAAGATTTTGAAATTGAATAAAGGCGTTTATTTATGAATCTATTAATTTGAAGTGATTTTTAAATTGAATATTGTTTGTGAAGACTCAATCGGATGTTTACATTTGTCTAGCTACTAAGGCTTCCGAATTAAATTAGTTCAAATTTTAACGTTAAAATAGGTAAATTATATAATTTTGAACAGATCCAGAATCGTCTTGTAAAATCAATTACTGTTCAATTTTTAATACTCGAGCAACATTCCAGTTTCTAAAAGCATGAGTTAATTTATATTTACAGCTGATCAATTTAAAAAGTGTTGTTATTTTCCGGTCAAAAAATAGATTCACTTTCATTTCCCGATTTTTCCCGGTCGCGAGTCTAGCTCAATATTTAGAACAACTCTTATGTCTAATTAACTTTCATAATTAATTTTTCGGTTCGAACTTCCGGGACAATCATTTTATTCCTTGACAGATTTTCTACAATTCTCGTGGTTAATTTGTTATTTTAAGAAATGTATGTAAAAATTATACTATTTTTATTTCTACAAAAAATATTTTTCTTCAATAAAATTGTTCTAGTAAAAGCGTTTCGAAGAGTTTTTTTTAAATCTTTCGATCAATAAAATAAATATTTATAGGTCGACCAAGGTTAATTTTCTTTACAAAATTTTCCTTCAATCTCGTTTTTTCCAGTTGTTTTTACTATAGTACAATTTAGGTTTGTATATTTGGGCGAAGAAATCCGTTGTATAGTTTGACAAATATTCTTTATAAATCAATATTTTGTATAGAAAATTACCTTGAGTGACCCTTAATTATTATTTTATAAACGTAAAAAAACCAGGTATCAATGTTTTATATGAAAAACACAATTCATGAGTGACAGAACGAAATCAGAAACAATAATAATGTCAATTTATTCAGAAACAAGCACTTTGAACAAAATTGACCTTGAGCGAACATTAAATATATATTTTTTAATTTTGACAAAACTCAGGTGTTATTTTATCACAAAAAAAAAAAAATTTGTTGGGGTGCTAAATTATTAAACTAGCTGTGAATTCGATTTTGAATGTTTCCACTTTGTTTGTATTTATAATTATATGCACTCAAAAAAATGTCTGGTTAAATCAACCACAATTCTGATTAAATATGCCCTTACTATTTTTTCTGGTTAGACTAACCAGAATTATGGTTGAATTAACCAGAATTCCGGTTAAATTAACCAGAAATTCTGATTAATTCAACCATAATTCTGGTTAGTCTAACCAGAAAAAATAGTAAG
>CAKNYM010041206.1:19470-32738 GCA_932195095.1 Andricus curvator
GAAAACAATCAAATCTTTATAATAAATAGTTTATAGTTTAAAAGTATTTTATTATATTAGCAAAATAAAAGTACAAATCTGTTTTTCTCTTATAAAGCGAAAAAAATGAAAAAATTTGCAAGTTAAAGAATAATGCTAATTTTCAGAAATTATCACTTTTGACATTTTTTTAAAACGGCAATAACTGATAAATTAACGGTATTTTTAAATCTATAATTATTAATAATTTTATCTAAAATAAATGAAATAGTTTGAAAAAATTAAGATTAAATATGAAAAAATTTGTAATACATAATAAATTCAGACATACGGATTACATAAAAAAACAATCTGAAAACAACGAAATCGTTTATAAAAAAAAAAAAAAAAATGAGAAGTTAAAAAATGCTCATTTTAATAAATTATCACTTTTTTCACCAAATTTGTTTAAATGAGAATAACTGATAAATAAACTTTTTTTTTAGTATTTAAATATATATCATGTCATTTAAAATAAATTAAATATTTTGAAACAATTAAAACTGAAGTTGGAAAAATATACTTATTATATAATAGTTTATCAATTATCTTATTAAATTAACAAAATTAAATTAGAAATCTGTGTTTCTCTTATAAAACAAAAATCATGAAATTTTAAATCTACAATTATTAATAATTTTATTTGAAATAAAGGAAATATTTTTAAACAATTAAAATCGGAGATGAAAAATATTCATCAATACACAATAAAAGTTAGAGATCATATAAAAAAACGAAAACAATAAAACCTTTATTTCTCTTATAAATCGAAAAAAAAGAAAAAATTTGGAGGTTAAAGAATGCTAATTTTCTGGAATTATCACCTTTTTTCAATATTTTTTGCAAAATAAAAATAGCTGATAAATTAATATTATTTTTAAATCTATAATTGTTAATAATTTTAATTAAAATAAAAAAAATATTCTGAAACAATTAAAATTAGATATGAAAAAACATGCAATGTTCAAGAAGTTACAGATTATATAAAAAAATCTTAAAACAACCAAATGTTTATAAAAAATAGATAATATTTTTAAAGTATCTTAACAGATTAACCATATAAAATTTAAAATCTCTTCTCATCTTATAATTTGAAAAAATTTGGAGATGAAATAATGCTAATTTTCAGAAATTATCATTTTTGTCACAAAATTTGTTTAAAATGACAATAACTGATAAATAAACGTTATTTATAAATCTTCAATTATTGATAATTTTATTTAAAATAAATGAAATATTTTTAAACAATCAAAATTATATATGAAAAAAATTGCAATACATAATAAATTACAGATTATATAAAAAACAATATGAAAACAATGATATCTTCATACAAAGTAGTTAATAGTTTATCAAGTATCTTATTGAATTAATTTAATTAAATTAAAAATCTGTTTTTCTCTTATAAATCGAAAAAAATTTTAAAATTCGTAAGTTAAAGAATGCTAATTTTCAGAAATTATCACTATTTTCACCAATTTAAAAAAAATGACAATAACTGATGAATAAACGTTAATTTTTAAATCTTCAATTATCGATAATTTTATTTAAAATAAACTAAACATTTTGAAACAATTAAAATTAGATATGAGAAAATTGTCAATGCATAACAAATTACAGATTATATAAAAAACAATCTGAAAACAATGAAATCTTTATACAAAATAGTTAATAGTTTATCAAGTATCTCATATTAACAAGAGTAAATTAAAAAACGATTTTCTTTTGAAATAAACAAAATGAAAAAATTTGTAAGTTAAAGAATGCTAATTTTCAGAAATTATTACTTTGAAAAAAAATTTTATTTAAAAAGACAATAACTGATAAAAAACCGTTATTTTTAAATCTATAATTAATAATAATTTTTTTTAAAATAAAGTATTTTAAAACAATTAAAATCGGAGATAAAAAAAAATCAAAGCACATTAAAGTTGGATTATATCAAAAAAATTGAAAATAATGAAATATTTACAAAAAATAGTTAATACTGTATCAAGTACCTTGATTGATTAAATATATTAAATTAAAAATCTCTTTTTATCTTATAATTGGAAAAAATTTGCATGTTGAAGAAAGCTAATTTTCAGAAATTGTCACTTTTTCACAAAATTTGTTTAAAATCACAATAAATGATGAATTAACGTTATTTTTAAATCTACAATTATTAATAATTTTATCTGAAATGAATAAAATAGTTTAAAATAATTAAAATTAGAGGTGAAAAATATTCATCAGTGCACAACAAAAGTTAGAGATTAAATAAAAAAACATGAAAACAATAAAACCTTTTATACAACTTAGTTAAAATATAATAAACATCGTATTATATTAACAAAATAAAATTACAAATCTGTTTTTCTCTTATGAATCGAAAAAAAGAACAAATTGGATGTTAGAAAATGCTTATTTTCAGGAATTATCACCTTTTATACTATTTAAAAAAAATCGCTGATAAATTGATATTATTTTAAAATCTATAATTGTTAATAAATTTATTTAAAATGAATAAAATATTCTGAAACAATTAAAATGAGATATGAACAAATTTTCAATGTATAACAAATTAAAGATTATATAAAAAACAATCTGAAAGCCATGAAATCTTTGTACAAAATAGTTCATAATTTATTAAGTATCTTATTATATTAACAAAATTAAATTAAAAAACGGTTTTTCTTTTAAAAGAAACAAAATGAAAAAAATTGTACAGAAATGATGACTTTTTTCACAAAAATTTGTTTAAAAATACTATAACTTATAAATAAACGTTATTGTTAATTTGTTAATTATAATTTATTTTATTTAAATTAATTAAATATTTTGAAACAATTAAAATTCGGGATGACAAAATATTCAATCCACAAACAAGTTACAGATTATGTAACAAAATCTGAAAATAATCAAACCTTTATATAAAATAGTTAATAGTTTATCAAGTATCTTATTAAATAAACAATATTTAATTAAAAGTCTTTTTTTCTATTATAAAACGAAAAAAATTTGTGAATTAAAGAATGTTAACTTTCAGAAATTATCACTTTTGTCACAACTTTTTTTTAAATTACAATAACTGATAAATGAACGTTATTTTAAAATATTTAATAATTAATAATTTTGTTTAAAATAAAGGAAATATTTTGAAACAATTAAAATCGGAGATGAAAAATATTCATCGGTGCACAACAAAAGTTGAAAATTAAATAAAAAAATATGAAAACAATAAAACCTTTTACAAATTAGTCGAAATACAATAAAAATCGTATTATATTAACAAAATAAAATTAAAAATCTGTTTTGCTTTTATAAATAAAAAAAAGACAAAATTTGTAGGTTAAAGAATGCTAATTTTCAGGAATTATCACCTTTTTCACTTTTGTTTTCAAATAAAAATAGCTGATGAATTAATATTATTTTTAAATCTATAATTGTTAACAATTTTATTTAAAATGAATACAATATTCTGAAACAATTAAAATTAGATATGAACCAATTTTCAATGTATAACAAATTACAGATTATATAAAAAACAATCTGAAAACAATGGAATCTTTGTACAAAATAATTAATAACTTATTAACTATCTTATTATATTAACAAAATTAAATTAAAACAACGGGTTTTCTTTTAGAAGAAATAAAATGAAAAAAATTGTACATAAATTATGACTTTTTTCACCAAATTCGTTTAAAAATACAATAACTTATAAATAAACGTTATTTTTAATTCGTTAATTATAATTTATTCCATTTAAATTAATTAAATATTCTGAAACAATTAAAATTCGTGCACAACAAAAGTTAGATATTAAATAAAATAATATGAAAACATTTATACAAATTAGTTAAAATATAATAAACATCATACTATATTAACAAAATAAAATTACAAATCTGTTTTTCTCTTATAAATCGAATATAAGACAAAATTTGGAGGTTAAAGAATGCTAATTTTCAGGAATTATCACCTTTTTCACTTTTTTCAACTAAAAATAACTGATAAAATAATATTATTTTTAAATCTATAATTGTTAATAAATTTATTTAAATGAATTAAATATTCTGAAACAATTAAATTAGATATGAAAAAAGTTGCAATGTTCAAGAAGTTACAAATTATATAAAAAAATCTGAAAACAATCAAATCTTTATAAAAAATAGTTCATATTTTAAAAAAATTGTATTATATTAATAAAATGAAATTACAAATCTGTTTTTCTCTTAGAAATCAGAAAAAAAATTTTGGAGGTTAGGAATGCTAATTTTCAAGAACTATCACATTTTTCCTCACTAACAACTTTTCCAATGACAATATCTAATCAGTAAGCATTATTTATTTCATCACCAATCAATATTTACCTTAACAATAAAGAAATAACTCAAATAAATATCAAAATATACCAAAATCATAACCTAAAAATAAAAAAAGTGAAAAGATTGTCCATTATAATTAAAATAAAACAATTTGAGACTCACCAAAAGAATTAATTCGTAATTTCATTATTTCCTTGACTGAAGAAAACATGTCTTCGGTTTATTTTTGCCTAATAAATACAAATAAAAAGAAATAAATTTTTCATTTCGCGGGCTGAACTTTTCACCGTCAAAGTTGATTGGCCAATGGAATGCCCTTTAAACTCGATCTGGTTCCTGATTGGCTGCAGGTGAATTTTGACACTTTGAAGGTAGAGAGGAAGAAAATGTCTACCTCGCGTCGGTAAATATTTATATTTCACAATCAATACGTTCGAAAATTGTGATTTTTTGTGATTATCCCTGTTAATTAGATGTTAGTTTATAATATCTCGATTTAGTGAATAATCCTAAACCATGTGAAACCTCTGAAAAAGAGGGAAATATTCGATACCTTGAACAGCTGATTTGCTGTCAATGAAAGAGGGTCCTTTATTAAACGATAAAATGTGTCTTTAGGATCGAAACATCAAGGCAAAATTGACGGAGAAGTGGATATCTCGACTCAAAATGATCAGGTAGGTCATTTTTTATCATAAAATTCAAATTTGTTGCAAGATTTAGCTCGATTTGTAAAACTTAACCTAAAAATACACCTCGCAGATTTTTAGGAGTTTTGTATTTGTTTTAGGTAATATTATAAAAAGAAAGACTTTATTAATTAGTTCATTAAATTCAAAGTATCGGGGTATTGTTAATTTGAGAGATTTGGGGGCTTTGATTTTAATTGGTTTTGATCTGTTAAGGATATGCTAATATCAGTGTATCGTTTGTTGAATATTGTATTATCTTTTTACATATTTATAAAAAGATTAAGAATGAATAATTAACGTTTTGGCATTCATAATGACTCTTTTTTTCCAGAATGTTTTTAAACATTCAGAGGAAAACATTGGAAATATTCTACATTGTTTTTATCGCAGATTCAATATTTAATTACTTTTTATAAAAAAATACTGCTCTTCGTTCATAAAATGTGAAAAATTAACTCAGGGTGGCCAAAAAACTTTATTTTCAAAATTCCCTGACTTTTCCCTGATTTTTCTGTGACCAATTTTTTATTTTCCATGACCATTAATATAAAAAGTTAAGCATTTTAATATTGTAACATTTTCAGCACAGAATCTTTTATAAAATAAAAAGAAAACAATTTCATATCATGAATAAAAATTTCCAAATTTATTTACTTTAATTAAAAAGGATGGTTTTTGTCCCATAAAATATTCATTTTCAATCAAAAAGGACGAATTTTCAACAAAACGTTTCATTTTTGACCAAAAAAGATGACTTTTTAAACAAATAGTTACATTTGCAACAACAAAATAAAACTTCATCAAAATAATTGAATTTTTAACCAAATTTTTGAATTTTCAAACTACAAGCACAAATTTCCAACAAAATAGTACAATTTTCAACCAGAGATAAATTTTCACCTAAAATGATGTTTTTTCCAACCAAAAAGATGAATTTTCAACAAATAAAGATTTTTCAGTCAAGAAAGAAAAAGAAATTCGTCCAAATTGTTAACCTTTCAAGCCTAAAGATAATTTTTCTGTGTAATAGTTGAATGTTCAACCCGAAAATATGAAATTTCAACAAAAATATAATTTTCAACAAAGTAGTTCAACTTTTAACCAAATGTTCAGCATTTTAATATTTTCAACACAGAATCTTCCATAAACAAAATAAAACAATTTCATATGTTGAATAAAAATTTTAAAATTTATTTACTTTAATCAAAAAGGATGATTTTTGTACCATAGAAGATGACTTTTTAACCAAATAGTTACATTTTCAACAATAAAATAAAGTCTCATCAAAATAATTGAATTTTTAACCAAATTGTTGAATTTTCACACTACAAACACGAATTTTCAACAAAGTAGTACAATTTTCAACCAGAGATAAATTTTCAACTAAAATGATGATTTTTCCAACCAAAAAGACGAATTTTCAACAAATAAAGATTTTAAAGTCAAGAAAGAAAAAAAGTCAATTGTTTAGCTTTCAAGCTAAAAGACGAATTTTCTGTAAAACAGGTGACTTTTCAACCCGAAAATATGAAATTTCAACAAAGTAGTTCAACTTTTATCCAAACAGTTACATTTTCAACAACATAATTAAATTTTCAACAACATAGTTGAATTTTTAACCAAATTTTTATATTTTCAAACTACAGGCATGAATTTTCAACCAAAGAGATAAATTTTACTAACTAAAATTATGAATTTTCCAACCAAAAAGATAAATTTTCAACAAATAAAGATTTTTCAGTCAAGAAAGAAAAAAAAGTTTGTCCAAATTGTTATCCTTTCAAGCCTAAAGACAAATTTTCTGTGAAACATAATTAAATTTTCAACATAATAGTTTAATTTTAACCAAATGGTTGAATTTTCACACTACAAACACGAATTTTCAACAAAATAGTACAATTTTCAACTAAAATGATGAATTTTCTAAACCAAAAAGACAAATTTTCAATAAAGAAAGATTTTTCAGTCAAGAAAGACAAAAATGTTCGTCCAAATTGTTCAACTTTCACACCTCAAGACAAATTTTCTGTCAAACAGTTGAATTTTCAACCCGGAAATATGAATTTTCAACAAAAAATTTAATATTAAAAAAAAAAGTTAATTTTCAACAAATTACTTCAACTTTTACCCAAGTAGTTGAATTTTCAGTTAATAAACTTCAATTTTCAACAAAATAGTTTAACTCTCAACCTAAATCATGAATTTTCAAGTAAAATTATGAATCGTCAGCTGGAATAGTTAAATTTGCAGTTAAAATTATTAATTAAAAAAAAAAAATATTTTCAACAAAAGAAATGAAATTTCATCTAAAATAATTAATCAACAAAAATAAAATGATTTTTTCAACAAAGTGGTTCATCCTTCAACCAAGTAGTTCAGTTTTCAAAAAATAATGTAATAATAGATATTTCAACCAAAACATATTTTAATTTTAAATCAAAAACAATTGAATTCAACCAAAATAGACGAATTTTCAACAAAATAGTTGACTTATCAACCAAAGAAGATTAATTCTCAACCAATCAGTTGAATTTGTATCCAAAGCAGATGAAATTTCTACTAAAATGAATTACTTTTTAAACCAAAAAGACGAACTAAAAAAAAAGTTGAATTTTCAACCAAAAATCATTTCAGTTGAATTTTTAACCAGAAATTAATTTCATACCAAAATAGTTGAATTTTTAACTGAAAAAGACTTCACAGCCAAGAAGGACGACTTAAAAAAAATTGTTGATTTTTTAACAACGTTGAATTTTCAACCCGGAAATATGAATTTAAAGAAACTAATTTTCAAGAAATTAGTTAAAGTGTTAACCAAGTAGTGGTATTTTCAATGAAAAAACATCGATTTTCAACTGGAATAGTTCAATTTTCAGTTAAAATAATTAATTTTCAACCAAAGAAAACGAATTTTCAACCACAGAGATGAATTTTTAAGTAAAACTATGAATCTTCAACAAGAAAATGATTTTTGAACAACGTTGTTCAACCGGTAACCAAGTAGCTCAATTATCAACAAATAACGTACTAGCAGATATTTCAACCAAAAAATATTTTAATTTTAAATAAAAAAACGGTCGAATTAAACCAAAAAAGAAAAATTTTCAACAAAATGATTGAATCATCAACCAAACCGTTGAATTTTTATCCAAAAAGACGAATTTGAAAAAAGTTGAATTTTCGATTAAGAAAGATTTCAGTTAAATTTTCAACAAAAAATTAATTTTCTACAAAAACAGTTAAATTTTCAAACCAAAAAGATGAATGTTTAACCAAAAGGGATAACTTTTAAACAAAATTCTTGAATTTTTAACATCATAATTAAATGTTCAACGAAATAGTTGAATTTTCGAACTAAAAACGTAAATTTGTAACAAAATAGTTCAATTCTAAACCCAAGAAATACATTTTTAATTAAAATGATGAATTTTGAACTAAGAAGTCCAATTTCCAACAAATAAAGATTTTTCAGTCAAGAAAGAAAAAAGAGTTCATCCAAATTGTTCAACTTTTAAACCAAAAGACGAGTTTCTGCAAAACAGTTAGATTTTAAACACGGAAATATGATTTTTCAACAAAAATGTAATGTTCAACAAAAAATTTAATTTTCAACAAATTAGTTCAACTTTTAACCAAGTAGTTGAATTTTCAATTTAAAAATAACAATTTTTCAACAAAATAGTTTAACTTGCAACCTGAAGCGATGAATTTTCTACTGAAATTGTTAAATTTTCAGTTAAAATAATTAATTTTCAACCAAAAGAATTTAATTTTCGACCAAAGAAATTATATTTCAACTAAAATTATTAATCTTCAACAAAAAAAGCTTTTTTAACAAAATGGTTCAACCTTTAAACAAGTAGTTCAGTGTTAACAAATAATATAATAGTAGATATTTCAACCAAAAAAGATGTTAATTTTAAATAAAAAATGGTTGAATTAAACCAAAACAGACAAATTTTCAACAAAATAGTTGAATCCTTAACCAAAGAAGATTGATTTTCAACCAAACAGTTGAATTTTTATCCAAGAAAGAAAATTAAAAAAAAAAATTGAATTCCCAAGCAAGAATTACTGTTTCAGTACAATTTTCAACAAAAATTAATTTTCTACCAAACTAATTGAATTTTAACCCAAAAAAATGATTTTCCCACTAAAAGGGATGACTTTTTAACGCAATTGTTACATTTTTAACAACATAATTAATTTTTGAACAAAATAGTTGTATTTTTATCTAAATTATTACATTTTCATACTACAAGCACGAATTTTCAACAAAATAGTCCAATTTTCAACCAAAGAGATAAATGTTCAACTAAATGATGAATTTTCCAATCAAAAAGACGAATTTTGAACAAGTAAGATTTTTCAGTCAAGAAATAGAAAAAAGTAATCCAAATTGTTCGTTTTTAAAGCCAAAAGACGAATTTTCTGTAAAATAGTTGCCCTTTCAACCACAGAGATGAATTTTCAAGTAAAATGATGTATCTTCAACCAAAAAAATGATTTTTTTAACAAAGATGTTAAAGCAAGTAGTTCAATTTTCAAAAAATAATGTATTAGTATATTTTTCAAGGGAAAAATATTTTTATTTTAAATCCAAAACAGTTTAATTCAATCAAAAGAGACGAATTTTCAAGAAAATAGTTGAATCTTCAACCAAAGAAGATTAATTGTCAACTAAAAAATTGAATTTTTATCCAAAAGAGATGAAATTTTTACTAAAACGTATGACTTTTTAAACCAAAAAGACGAATTTAAAAGAAAAGTTTAATTTTCTACCAAGAAGGATTCCTTATAGAAATCTACTGCAAAGCTTGAAAACTTATTAAATATTCAAATATCCATGTATAAATATAAATATAAATATCCACCAACAGCCATACCACGCTGAAAAAACCAGTTCTCGTCAGATCACTGAAGTTAAGCAGCGTTGGGCGCGGTTAGGACTTGGATGGGTGACCATTCGAGAAAAACTGAGTGCTGTTGGCACATCGTGGGTGTGGTGAGCCCACACTTGTAGTTATTTACTAAAAGTTATCAACCTAGAAACACTACCCGAATCGGGTAGTGTCACGCCTACCCCGAAAGGGAAATGGCTTAATGGTATACATGTGGTTTTCTTTGAATTTGTTCAAAATTCTCTTATATATTCAGTATTTGTCTTTTTATTATAAATTTTGGAAAGTTGAGCTGCAAAAGGCAAAAATTAATTGAAATTTGATATTTTTCAGAATTTTTTAGGAAATGAGTGGTCAGTTGAGCATAACCGTGAGGCCGGAAGTCCGTCTGGATGCCAAATGGCTCAAGACGGACTTACAAAGGTTTCTTCGACGCGATGGATTGGCTGAATTATGGAACGAAATGGTTCGGGATGGAGAAATCGTTGGACTTTTCAGCGATGGTTTAATAAATTCTGCAGGTGTAATTGCCAGAAAAGGTAAAAAGATCTTCCACATGCTTTTTCAATTGTTTTTTCTTTTCTTTATTTAGAATAATTTTTCTGGTATCTAAGCAGATTTAAAATACAATTTCAGGGAACACAGTCTTTCCCCTATTTCCCCTTTTCTCTAAAAACTTTCCCTTTTCTCTTTAAATATACTGCATTTGAGAATACAATTTTGGAATTACGTGGGAAATTTCACACTGGTAAGTAGTTTGGAATTTGAATTGCAAAATTTAAATTTGAATTTGATTGAAATTTACTAGATACTTAGCTATAAATGACATATTTTCATTTTAATTTAAAAACAGTTGAATTAAAAGAAAATGACGAATTTTCAACAAAGTACTTGAATCCTCAGGAAAGAAAGATTTTTGAGTCAACAAAGAAAATAAATTTCTTGTAAAATGTAGAATTTTCAACGAAGATTATTTTTCTACTATACAAGACGAATTTTCAACAAAATACACAAATTCTGTACCAAATAGTGGAATTTTTAAGCTAAAAAGACGAACTTTCTACAAAACAGTTGAATTTTCAATCAAATAATTACATTTTCAACCAAAAAGATCATTTTTTAGCCAAGAAGATTAATTTTCTACCAAAAAAGACGAACTCTCAACAGATTACATAAATTTCGAACTAAATTTGAATTATTAAACAAAATACATTAATTTAAAAAAAAATGGAATCGTTTGATTTTCTTTAAAAAAAAAGATTAATTTTCAATAAAAAACGAATCTTATACAAAACAATTAAATTTTCAACCCGAAAATATGAAGTTTTAACAAAAAAGTTCATTTTGAACCAAACAGTTCTACCAAAACGACGAACTTTCAACAGACTACATAAATTGTCAACCAAAAGTTGAATTTCTAAACTAAAAAATCAATTTTTAACCAAAGATGTAATAGTTCAATTTTCATTTAAAAAAATTAATTTTCAATACAAAACGAATCTTCTACCAAATTTTTAAATTTCAAAGACAAAAAGACGAATTTTCTATGCAAAACAATTGAATTTTCAAACCGAAAATATGAAATTTAAAAAAAAGTTCATTTTCAAGCATATAGTTAAATTTTCAGTTAAAAAAAATATATTTTCACCCCAAAAAAGGGAAGTTTCAGCGAAAAATTTAATAATTGACATTTTCACCAAAAAAGATTTTAATTTCAAATAAAACACAATTAAATTTACCCAAGAAGGCCAATTTTTAATAAAATAGTTGAAATCTCAACCAAAACGGATTAATTATCAACCAAATAGTTGAATTTTTAGTCTAAAAAAGGTCAATTTTTAACAAAAAATATAATTCTTAAATTTGCATTGAAAAACACTACTTTGCAACTTCGAAAGGCGAATTTTTCACATAGCAGTCGAATTTTAACACAAAAATATGAATTTTGAACAACAACAAAATTGAATTTTCGACCAAATAGTTGAATTTTCAAAACAAAAAGACAAATTTTCTGCAAAACAGTTGAATTTTCAACTCGAAAATATGAGTTTTCAACCGAAAGAGTTCATTTTCAAGAAAACTGTTGAATTTTCAACTAATATTATGAATCTTCAATCGCCTTATTATATTTAATTTGAAAAGTCCGAAAAATTGTCTGGATACGGCCTTGTTTATAGCTAAGCCTAGTAAATTTTAAGCAAATGCAAATTAAAATTTTTACAAATTTTACAATTTGTTTTTTTACAATTTTTGTTTATTTACAATTTTACAAATGTTGGTTTTTCGGACGAAAAAGTATCACGATTTAATTATTTATGATGGTAATTTTTAACAGAGAAAATATTCATGATTATAAGAATAATTTCAAACATAAAAATTGTTTATTTAACATTTTTATTGTTTATCAGACTTGTTTATATCGCCGTGATTGAATTTCCAACAACTTAATATGGAGATGATCAGAGTTGGAATTCATTTTTAATTTTATAAATGCCCTGCCAAAAATCCATTGGATGACTATTAATTTGCTAAATATAATTTGCCAATGGCGACCTATTTTCGAAAAAATCCAATTTATTTGCAACAGTTGAATTTTCAACTGTTGAAAATTCAATGATCAATTTTCTTCAATTTTCAACAGTAGAAAATTCAATTGTTTAGACTTGAGGAAAATCAAAAATTGAATTTTAAAATGTTGCAAATTTAAAAAAATTGAATCTTCCTTTGTTGAAACTTAAAGAAAATAGAAAATTGAATTTTGAACTATTGGAAATTAAAGAAAATTGTTGAAAATTGAAACTTGAATTGTCAAGAGTTGAAATTTCAATTCTAAATTTTTTACAATTTCCAACAGTTGCAAATTAATTTGTTGAGAATTGAAGAAAATATAAAAATTGAATTTTAAACTGTTGCAAATATAAGAAAATTAAATTTTCAATTGTTGAAAATTGAAGAAAATTGAATTTTCACCTGTGCAAATTTGAAGAAGATTGATAATTGAATCTTCAACATAAAAATTCAATTGTTAAAAATTGAAGAAAATCGACAATTGAATTTTCAACTGTTGAAAATTGGAGAAAATTGGTAGTTGAATTTTCAACAGTTGAAAATTCAATCTCTCTGATTCAACTGCTGAAAACTGACAAAAATTGAATTTCCAACTTTTGAAAATTGAAGAAAATTGATAGTTGAATTTTCACTAGTAGAAAATTCAACTGTTAAAAATTGAAGATACTTGATAATTGAATTTTTAAGAGTTGAAAATTAATTTTTTTTAGAATTGAATAAAATAAAAAATTAAATTTTTGAACTGTTGCAAATTTAAGACAATTTAATTTTCCATGATT
>CAKNYM010041206.1:37738-56564 GCA_932195095.1 Andricus curvator
TAGTGTTGAAAATTGAAGAAAATTTAATTTTCAATTATTGAAAATTTAATTTCCAACTTTTGAAAATTGAAGAAAATTGAATTTTCAACTTTTGAAAATTGAAGAAAATTTATAGTTGAATTTTCAGTAGTAGAAAATTCAACTGTGAACAATTGAAGATACTTGATAATTGAATTTTTAGGATTTGAAAATTAATTTTTTTAGAATTGAATAAAATAAAAAATTGAATTTTTGAACTGTTGCTAATTTAAGACAATTTAATTTTCCATGATTGAAAATTGAAGAAAATTGATAATTAAATCTTCAACAGATTCAATGGTTGAAAATTGAAGAAAATTGACAATTGAATTTTCAACGGTACATAATTCAACTTTTGAAAATTGAAGAAACTTAATCATCGATATATATCCAATTTGTAAAAGTAAATTCTTGAATGTGAGAAGTAATTGAAACATCATTTAACATTATTTAAAAATACAAAATTTCTTATAAAAAAGATTGTTCCTTCTTTTCTGCATGTAAAAATTAAGGTTTAACCTGTCCCCTATTTTTCCCCTTTTTCGTAAAAAAAATACCCTGTTTCCCCTTTTTTGGGCTTCTTTTGCACTGTGATCCCTGCAATTTAAAAATTCTTTATTTTTTGAAAGACGATAAAACTTTTCTAATTAATATTTTATTTGATAATTTAATCAGGAGACAGTGGACATTATTATTGCAACCAAAGAGTTCTTTCGTGTCTCTGCTGTGATGGAATTTGTGGACCACAAAGCGGCTGCAACTGCATTCCTTGTCAAAAGTTGGATGAAGAAGAAGCCTCCAGAGTAACATCCCTCGTAGAAAAAACAATTCCTGCTCAGAATATGATAGATTCCTGGCTATGGGGTCCTCAACCATGTAAATATTTCTAAAACAAAAAATTAATTCTCAGGGCTCACAGACCGGTCCCAATATCCAATTATACCCTATTTTCAAGATTTGTCCCTTATGTTACTCTATTTGCAGCCCATAATGTAACTTTAAAAAAAATTTTAAGATCAATGCTTTCAAGAATCAGGGATTTTAAAAAAAGTAGCAAATCAAGGAATTTCTGTAAGAAGTAAATGTAAAAAATAATCACTTTTTAGTCACTTTTTAAAATGAAAAGGTCACATTAGTCACTTTTCTCTCAATAAATTAACTTATGGGTTAATCACTATTCAATCCAGGTCCATACCTATTTCTGAATTGTCTTGAATTTTTTAAAACTATTTCAGGGTATTTCTAAAGATTCCCATTTTTTTTATAGATTTCAATAATTTGAAGGGTTTTTTAAAAAGATTTTAGAGTATTTTTAAAACTTCCAAGGCATTTTCAAGAGCTTTTTAATTTAAAAACAAATTGAAATATTTTAGGGAATTTTAAAAGATTCCAAGGAATTATTAATTAATTTCATTAATTTAAAGGTATTTCAAAGTGTTTGAAATATTTTAGAATAAAGAATTTTCTAGAATATATCCCTATAAAGTTTTATGATATTTTTAAAGATTTCATAGGATTTTATAAGGTTTCCGAGGATTTCAATGATTTTATTCGCGAAAAGTGAGGTAATTTGTAGGATATCAAAGGATTTTCAATGTTTTAGGGAATCTTAGAAGATTCCTAGGTATTTTTAAAATTGATTTCATTAATTTGAAGGGATTTCGAAGCGATTGAAATATTATGGATAAAGAATTTTCTAGAATTTCGGAAGATATGGAACGATTTTACAGGACCTATAAAGTTTTAAGATATTATAAAAGATTTCACAGGATTTTATAAGGTTTCCGAGAATTTCAATGATTGTAAGGTTTTTTTAATGCTCTCAGTGTATTTTAATAAATTTTCCAGGATTTCAGGAAATATCACCAGATCTCATAGAATGTCATGGTATTTAATAATATTTTAGTGGATTTTAAAGAATGTATTCAAGAGAAGTAAGGTATTTCGTTAGAGTTTCAAAGTTTTGAAGAGTTTTTAAATTAGTTTTTGGAATTCATCCTGAATTCTTATTACTTTATCCTGAATTCATTTAAATTATTTGGAATTTTCGAAATTCAATTGATAAAATGATCAAAGGATTTGAAATAGTTTATGGTATTTTTTTATTTCTTGGCATTTTGAAGAGCTTTAAAAAATCTCAAGGGTTTTCAAAAGATTTTAAAGGATTCGAAATAGTTTAGGCTATTTTAAAAGATTCCTAGGCATTTTCGAGGGCTTTAAAAAATTGCAAGGAATTTTAAAAGATCCCCTGAATTAGAATTTTTGGAAAGCAACCAAATTTGAAAGCAATTAAATTCCAAATCCCTACAAATTTAAGAGCTTTTCATTTTTAAAGTATCTTAAATTACAATTTCAAGGGATTTCCAAGGGTTTTAATAATTTTAAGGGATTTTTAAAATTATTTCAAATTCATTTGAATTCGTTTGAATTGTTTTGTAGTCATTAGTCACTTTTTTTGTTAGAAATTAGTAGGTTTTCAAAGATTTGAAGAGATTTTCAAATATGTTTTGCAATTCATTTGGAATTCGCCCTGAATTCGTATTAATTTATCCTGAATTCTTTTGAATTCTTCTAAATTCACTAAATTCTACTTAATACATTGGAATTTCCAAAAGTTTTTGTTTAATTCATCTTGAAGTCTTTAAAACTTGCTCAGTTCAATGCATTTTTCCATATTTTTGAATTGTTTTCAATTCACTTGATTGCTTTTTAAATTCAGCTTCATTTTTTTTATGAATTTTATCGAATTCTTCTCATTTTCCTTAAATTGCTCTAAATTTACTCAAACTTTACTAAAATTAATGGAATTTTTTTCGATTTTTTAAATTATTTCCAATTCGTTTGAATTATTTTTTAGTTATAAATTGGCATGATTTCAAAGATTTGACATTATTTTTTGGAATTCACCCTAAATTCTTATTAATTTACCCTGAATTCTTTTAAATTCGTTGGAATTCTCTTGATTTTTTTTAATTTACTTGAATTCTCCTAAATTTACTCAATTCTACTTAGTTTAATGGATTTTTGAACATTTTTATATAATTGATCCTGAGGATCAATTGATAAAATGATCAAAGAATTTGAAATATTTTAAGGTATTTTTTCGAATTCCTTGGCATTTTCAAGACCTTAAAAAATGTCAAGGGATTTCAAAAGATTTTAAAGGATTTGAAATATTTTAGGCTATTTTAAAAGATTCCCAGGCATTTTCAAGAGCTTTAAAAAATTGCAAGGGATTTTAAAAGATTGCCTGACTTTGAATTTTTGAAAGCAACCAAGTTTAAATTTCCATTTTGAAAGCAATTAAATTCCAAATCCCTACAAAATTAAGAGCGTTTCATTTTTAAAGTATCTGAAATTACAATTTCAAGGGATTTCCAAGGGTTTTTAATAATTTTAAGGAATTTTAAAAATTATTTCCAATTCATTTGAATTCGTTTGAATTGTTTTGTAGTCATTAGTCACTTTTTTGGTGAGAAATTAGTAGGGTTTCAAAGATTTTAAGAGATTTTCAAATATTTTCTTCAATTCATTTGGAATTCTTTTAACTTATCCTAAATTCTTTTGAATTCTTCTAGATTCACTAAATTCTACTAAATACAATCGAATTTCCAAAAGTTTTTGCTTAATTCATCTTGAAGTCTTGAAAACTTACTCATTTCAAGCTTACTCAGCTCAATGCATTTTTTCATATTTTTGAATTATTTTCAATTCACTTGATTGCTTTTTAAATTTAGCTTGATTTCTTTATGATTTTTATCGACTTCTTCTCATTTCCCTTAAATTGCTCTAAATTTACTCAAATTTTACTGAAATTAATGGAATTTCTTTCGATTTTTAAAATTATTTCCAATCCATTTGAATTATTTGTCGGTTATAAATTAGTATGATTTCAAAGATTTTACATTTTTGGGAATTCACCCTGAATTCTTATTAATTTGCCCTGAATTTTTTTAAATACGTTGGAATTCTCTTCATTTTTTTTTAATTTACTTGTATTCATCTAAATTTACTCAATTCTACTTAATTTAATGGATTTTTTTTAAATGTGTATATAATTGATTCTGAGGCTCAATTGATAAAATGATCAAAGAATTTGAAATATTTTAAGGTATTTTTTAAAATTCCTTGGCATTTTCAAGAGCTTTAAAAAATCTCAAAAGATTTTAAAGGATTTGAAATATTTTTGGCTATTTTAAAAGATTACAAAGAAATTTTTAATTAATTTCAGTAATTAAATGGGATTTTAAAGGATTTTAAATAGTTTAGGGTATTTGAAAAGACTACCAGGTATTTTCAAGAGCTTTAAAACATTGCAAGGGATTATAAAGGATTCCCTGAATTTGAATTTCTGGAAAGCAATCAAATTTAAATTTCAAATTTGAAAGCAATTAAATTCCAAATCCCTACAAAATTAAGAGTGTTTCATTTTTAAAACATCTTAAATTACAATTTCAAGGGATTTCAAAGGGTTTTAATCATTTTAGGGGTTTTAAAAATTATTTCCAATTCATTTGAATTCGTTTGAATTGTTTTGTATTCATTAGTCACATTTTTGGTGAGATATTAGTAGGTTTTCAAATATTTTAAGAGATTGGCAAATATTTTTGGCAATTCATTTGGAATTGCCCTGAATTCGTATTAATTTATCCTGAATTCTTTTGAATTTTTCTCAATTCGCTAAATTCTACTCAATACAATGGAATTTCCTAAAGTTTTTGTTTAATTCATCTTAAGGCCTTTAAAACTTACTCAGTTCAATGCATTTTTCCATATTTTTTAATTGTTTTCAATTCACTTAATTGCTTTTTAAATTTAGCTTAATTTTTTTTATGAATTTTATCGAATTCTTCTCATTTTCCGTAAATTGCTCTAAATTTACTCAAATTTTACTGAAACTAATGGATTTTTTTTCGATTTTTTTAATTATTTCCAAATCATTTGAATTATTTTTTTGATATAAATTAGTATGATTTCAAAGTTTTGACATTTTTGGAATTCACCCTGAATTCTTATTAATTTTTTCTGAATTTTTTTTAATTCTTTTAAATTCTCTTGATTTTTTTTTAATTTACTTGAATTCTTCTAAATTTACTCAGTTCGGCTCAATATAATGGGTTTTTAAAATTTTTTATATAATTGATACTGAGGCTCAATTGATAAAATGATAAAAGAATTTGAGATATTTTAAGGTATTTTTTCGAATTCCTTGGCATTTTCATGAGCTTTAAAAAATGTCAAG
The DNA here is from genome assembly GCA_932195095.1 of Andricus curvator. Lineage (NCBI taxonomy): Eukaryota > Metazoa > Arthropoda > Insecta > Hymenoptera > Cynipidae > Andricus > Andricus curvator. The sequence goes on from CAKNYM010041206.1 coordinate 42,999, forward strand.
GGATTTCAAAAGATTTTAAAGGATTTATAATATTTTAGGCTATTTTAAAAGATTACAAAGAAATTTTTAATTAATTTTAGTAATTTAATGGTGATGACCAGAATTTTTTCATTTATTTCAATAGTTTGAAGAGATTTCAAACACATTGAAATATTTTAGGGTATTTTAAAAGATTCTAAGACATTTTCAAAAGATTTAAAGAATTTCAAGGGATTTCCAAGGGTTTTAATCATTTTAATGGAATTGAAAGAATTTATTCCTAAGAAGTGAGAGATTTCGTAGGGTTTCAAAGATTTGAAGAGATTTTCAAATATCTTTTGCAATTCATTTGGAATTCGCCCTTAATTCTTATTAATTTATCCTGAATTCTTCTAAATTCACTAAATTCTACTCAATACAATGGATTTTTAGAAAGTTTTTGTTTAATTGATCTTGAAGTCTTTAAAATTCACCTTAAATTCTTAAGCATTTTATTAAATTATTTTTAATTCTCTTTAGTTTTTCTAAACTCATTTCAAACTTACTCATTTGAATGAATTTTTTCATATTTTTGAATTGTTTCCAATTCACTTGATTGGTTTTTAAATTTAGCTTGATTTTTTATGAATTTCATCGAATTCTTCTCATTTTCCTTAAATGAAAAATCAATGATCAAGTTTCTTCAAATTTCAAAAGTTAGTAGAAAATTCAAACTACCAATTTTCTTCAATTTTCAACAGTTGAAAATTCAATTGTCAAATTAAATTTCTCTAAATTTACTCGAATTTTACTGAAATCAATGGAATTTTTTCGATTTTTTAAATTATTTCCCATCTATTTGAATTATTTTTTGGAATTTTCCCTGAATTCTGATTAATTTACCCTGAATTCTTTTAAATTCTTTGGAATTCTCTTGGTTTGTTTTTAATTCACTTGAATTCTTCTAAATTTACTCAATTCTACTTAATTTAATGGATTTATTTAAATTTTATATAATTGATCCTGAGGATCAATTGATAGTCAAGGGATTTCAAACACGTTAAAAAATATTTTAGGGTATTTTAAAAGATTCTAAGGCATCTTCAAGAGATTTAAAGAATTTCAAGGGATTTTAATATTTTAATGGATTTCAAAGAATTTATTTATAAGAAATGAGAGGTTTCGTAGGGTTTTAAAGATTTGAAGAGATTTTCAAATATCTTTTGCAAGTCATTTGGAATTAGCCCTGAATTCTTATTAATTTATTCTGAATTCTTTTAAATTCTTTTAAATTCTTCTAAATTCACTCAATTGCACTAAATTTGATGAATTTTTTCTAATCTTTGAATTGTTTTCAATTCACTTAACTGTTTTTTAAATTCAGCTTGATTTTTTATAAATTTTATCTAATTCTTCACATTTCCCTTAAGTGTCTCTAAATTCATTCAAATTTGAACGAAATCATTGGAATTTTTTGGATTAAAAAAATTTTTCCAATTCATTTGAATTCTTTTGAATTTCACTTGAACTTTTTTGTAGACATTACTCACTTCTTGTGTTAGAAATTAGTAGGGTTTCAAAAGTTTGAATTTTTTTAAATTCTACTTGAATTCTTCTAAATTCACTCAATTTTATTGAATTCACTGGATTTTTTTGAATTTTTAAAAGTTTTTCTTTAATTGATCCTAAATTCCTTTAACCTCACCTTGAATTCTTGAGCATTTCATCAAATTCTTTTGAAACCCCCTGAATTTTTCTAAGTTCATTTCAAATTTACTGAATTCAATGAATTTTTTAAAATATTTTCAAATTGTTTTCAATTCATTTAATTTTTTTGTAATTCACCTTAAATTTTTATGATTTTCATCGAATTATTTTCGTTTAGCTTAAATTCCTCTAAATTCGTTCCAATTTTAGGGAAATCAATGGAATTTTTTTGATTTTCAAAATGTTTCCCAATTCATTTGAATTTTTTTGAATTTAACTTGAATTATTTTGAAATCTTGTGAATCACTCCTTAATTTGTTACCCTTTGAGCAAGAAAAAAGTACCCTATGAGCGTGACAAAAAGTACCTTTTGGTCCCTATATTTTATCCCAACGGGACTGTGAGGCCTGTAATTCTACATAAATCATCAATATATCTATTTTTCTACAATTTATTTTATATAATTAAATTTCAGCCCCGAGTGAGTTATCCACATGCATAGATTCCTCGATAAAAGAACAGCGAACCCTGGTTCACGAAGCAGCGAATAGTACTTTATCTGCAACTAGAATGCGACAACGTTTAGTAATCGCACGAAGATATTTCACAGCTTTGTCTCGACATAAACCACAGGAAGTTAAAGAAACGACAGCGGCTCCTAGAACTTCAATCAAATCACAAAAAATGTTCGTTTGACTTTGAATTTTCTAATACAGGGTCGCCGCTGAACCGGGAAACCGGGATTTTTTCGGGAGCGGAAATGACAGTGAATTTATTTTTTGGCTTGGAATTTTAGAAATTTTTAGAAGAAAAATCTATCCAACCACTTGAAATATCACAGATTTCATATCATTTTGTATGTTAAGTTTAATTGTTAATTTTTTTCATTTATGAAATCATTCAGATTACAATGCGCAATTCTAAAGTCTTTTATTTTTAATCATTTTACTTTTGAGGTCTTCGTTTTTAGGTGTACTTTTTCAATTTAAAGAACTTTAAATTGCAGTTTTCAAGACCTTAACTGTTAAAAATTAAAAGCGTTTGAATTTTAAAATTTTGGATAAAAAATATTTTGAGTTGATCAACTGTAAATGTAAATTAAGTAATGATTTTTAAAACAGAACTGTAGTTTGAATGTTAAAAGTTGAATAATAATTTATTTTACAAGACAATTTTGAATCGGTTTAAAATTAAATAATTTACAACTTTAACGTTGAAAATTGAAATGTTTCAATTTGAAAGTCTTAGTAGTTAAACAAATTTAAACGTCCGATTGAAACTTCATAAATTATTCTCAATTTTCAAATGATTTCAAATCCTATTCAAATATTGTTTCGTCTAAAATATTCCATTTTTAACCCATTCAATTTGAAAATTTTAATTATATATCAAATGCTTAAAGCTAAAAAAATTTGAAACTGAATTGTTTGAAATAGCCTTGAATCCTTCAAATTTCAGAGAGCTAGATTTAAACTTTGAGCGTTACAATTTTAATTGTACTATTTAAAAAATTTTAATTTTTTAGTGAAATTGTTGAATTTTCCATGTATAAATAACTATTGAACTATTATTAATTTAGGAAAAATTCCAGAAAGTTTAAGAGACATTTAGAAGTTTTGAAAAGATTAAAAAATAATGTAAAACTTGAAAAGATTTAAAAATTTTTTTAACATAATGTAAATTTTTTAAGATTTCAAATTAAAATTTTAACGCTTTTCAACGATTTTGATAAGTTTTACAATAATAAAAAAATTTCTTAAGATTCCTGAGAAAATTGAAAATAATTTTTTATTATGAAAATTAATTTTAAGAGAATATTTAAAAAGATTTCAAATCAACAACAAATGTTGATGTATTAATCAAAATTGAACAATTATTAATTTAGAAAAAAATTCAGTAAGTTCAAGAGACATTTAGAAGTTTTGAAAAGATTAAAAAATAATGTAAAACTTGAAAATATTTCCAACAATTTAAAACAAAATGTAGATTTTTAAAGTGTTTCAATAAAATTTTAAAGCTTGTTAACAATGTTTATAGGTTTTAAGATAAGAAAAATTGTTCTTAAGATTCCTGGCAAAATTCAAAATGATTTTTTATTTTGAAGATTAATTTGAAGAGAATATTTAAAAAGTTGTCCAAAAAAACAAACAAATTTTGATGAATAAATAAAAATTGAACAATTATTAGTTCAGAAAAAAATCGAGTAAATTTAAGAAATATTCAGAAGTTTGAAAAGATTCAAAAATAATTTAAAACTTGAAAAGATGTCAAAAAATTTAAAACAAAATGTAGATTTTTGAAGATTTCGAACAAACAATTTGAAACCTTTTTAATAATTGTAATAGATTTCAAAAGTATGTAATTTTTTTATTAAGATTCCTAGGAAAATTAAAAATTATTTTTTATTTTGAAAAATTAATTTTAAGAGAATATTTAAAAAAAATTTTAAAGATTGCCAAAATTGTCAAAAAAGTATCTGGAAGATTTTAAGGCGATTTTTTTTAATTTTACAGGATTAAAAAAAATTTAGGAAAAATTCAAATAATTTTAAAAGATATTTAGAATTTTTAATAAATTTCAAAAGTAATTTAAAATTTGAATAAATTACAAAAAGATCGTACGCTTTTTAAGGATTTGACAGGTTTTAAGATGATACAATTTTTTTGAAGATTCCTGGAAAAATTTTTAATGATTTTTTATTTAAAAAATTATTTTAAGAGAATATTTTAAAAGATTTCATAACAAAAACAAATGTTGATGAATAAATAACAATTAAACAATTATTACTTTAGAAAGAATTCGAGTAAGTTTAAGAGATATTTAGAAGTTTTGAAAAGATTAAAAAATAATGTAAAACTTGAAAAGATTTCCAAAAATTTAAAACAAAATGTAGATTTTTTAAGATTTGTCAATAAAATTTCAAAGCTTGTTAACAATGTTTATAGGTTTTAAGATAAGAAAAATTGTTCTTAAGATTCCTGGCAAAATTTAAAATGATTGTTTATTTTGAAGATTAATTCTAAGAGAATATTTAAAAAGATTTTCAAAAAACAAACAAATTTTGATGAATGAATAAAAATTGAACAATTATTAGTTCAGAAAAAGTTCGAGTAAATTTAAGAAATATTTATAAGTTTTGAAAAGATTCAAAAATATTTTAAAACTTAAAAAGATGTCAAAAATTTTAAAACAAAATGTAGATTTTTGAAGATGTCGAACAAACAATTATAGAACCTTTTCAATAATTTTAGTAGATTTCAAAAGAATATAATTTTTTTATTAAGATTCCTAGGAAAATTAAAAATGATTTTTCATTTTGACAAATTAATTTTAAGAGAATATTTAAAAAAAATTTAAAAGATTCCCAAAATTGTCAAAAAAGTATCTGGAAGATTTTAAGGCGATTTTTTTAATTTTGCAGGATTTAAAAAAAAATTTAGGAAACATTCAAATAATTTTAAAAGATATTTAGAAGTTTTAATAAAATTCAAAAGTAATTTAAAATTTGAATAAATTCCAAAAAATTATTAAGCTTTTTAAGGATTTGACAGGATTTAAGATGATACATTTTTTTGGAAGATTCCTGGAAAAATTTTAAATGATTTTTTATTTTGAAAATTATTTTAAGAGAATATTTAAAAAGATTTCTAAAAACCAAACAAGTTTTGTTGAATAAATGAAAATTGAACAATTATCAGTTTAGAAAAAGTTCGAGTACATTTAAGAAATATTTATAAGTTTTGAAAAGATTCAAAAATAATTTAAAACTTGAAGAGATGTCAAAAAATTTAAAACAAAATGTATATTTTTAAAGATTTCGAACAAACAATTTAGAACCTTTTTAATAATTTTAATATATTTCAAAAGAATATAATTTTTTAATTAAGATTCCTAGGAAAATTAAAAATAATTTTTCATTTTGAAAAAAAATTAATTTTAGAAGAATATTTTAAAAAATCTTAAAAGATTGCCAAAATTGTCAAAAAATAATCTGGAAAATTTTAAGACGATTTTTTTAATTCTGCAGGATTTAAAAAAAAAATTAGGAAAAATTCAAATAATTCTAAAAGATAATTAGGAGTTTTAATAAATTTCAAAAGTAATTAAAAATTTGAATAAATTTCAAAAAATTCTTAAGCTTTTTAAGGATTTGACAGGTTTTAAGGTGATAAATTTTTTCTGAAGATTCCTGGAAAAATTTTTTATGATTTTTTATTTTGAAAATTATTTTTAAGAGAATATTTAAAAATATTTCATAATAAAAACAAATGTTGTTGAATAAATAACAATTGAACAATTATTAGTTTAGAAAAAATTCGAGAAAGTTTAAGAGATATTTAGAAGGTTTGAAAAGATTAAAGAATAATGTAAAACTTGAAAAGATTAAAAAAATTTCTTAACGAAATGTAGATTTTTTAAGATTTCAAATTAAAATTTTAACTTTTTTCAACGATTTTGATAGGTTTGACAATAATAAAAAAATTTCTTAAGATTCCTGAGAAAATTAAAAATGATTTTTTATTTTGAAAATTAATTTTAAGAGAATATTTAAAAAGATTTCCAAACAGAAACAAATATTGATGAAGTAATAAAAATTGAACAATTATTAATTTAGAAAAATTTTGAGTAAGTTCAAGAGACATTTAGAAGTTTTGAAAAGATTCAAAAATAATGTAAAACTGGAAAGGATTTCCAAAAATTTTAAACAAAATGTAGATTTTTTAAGATTTTTCAATAAAATTTCAAAGCTTGTTAACAATGTTTATAGGTTTTAAGATAAGAAAAAATGTTCTTAAGATTCCTGGCAAAATTTAAAATGATTTTTTTTTTAAGATTAATTTTAAGAGAATATTTAAAAAGATTTCATAACAAAAACAAATGTTGATGAATAAATAATAATTGAACAATTATTAGTTTAGAAAAAATTCGAGTAAGTTTAAGAGATATTTAGAAGTTTTGAAAAGATTCAAAAATAATTTAAAACTTGAAAAAATGTCAAAAAATTTAAAACAAAATGTAGATTTTTGAAAATTTGTTACAAAAAGTGTAGAACCTTTTTAATAATTGTAATAGATTTCAAAAGAATATAATTGTTTTATTAAGATTCCTAGGAAAATCAAAAATGATTTTTCATTTTGACAAATTAATTTTAAGAGAATATTTTTTTAAAATTTAAGAGATTGCCAAAATTGTCAAAAAAGAATCTGGAAGATTTTAAGGCGATTCTTTAAGTTTTGCAGTATTTAAAAAAAAATAGGAAAAATTCAAATAATTTTAAAAGATATTTAGAATTTTTAATAAATTTCAAAAGTAATTTGAAATTTGAATAAATTCCAAAAAAATCGTAAGCTTTTTAAGGATTTGACATGTTTTAAGATGATAAAATTTTTTTGAAGATTCCTGGAAAAATTTCAAATGTTTTTTTATTTAAAAAATTATTTTAAGGGAATATTTAAAAAGATTTCATAACAAAAACAAATGTTGATGAATAAATAATAATTGAACAATTATTAGTTTAGAAAATATTCGAGTAAGTTTAAGAGATATTTAGAAGTTTTGAAAAGATTCAAAAATAATTTAAAACTTGAAAAAATGTCAAAAAATTTAAAGCAAAATGTAGATTTTTGAAGATTTGTTACAAAAAGTGTAGAAACTTTTTAATAATTGCAATAGATTTCAAAAGTATGTAATTTTGTATTAAGATTCTTAGGAAAATTAAAAATTATTTTTTATTTTGACAAAGTTAATTTAAGAGAAAATTTAAAAAGATTTCCAAAATTATCAAACAAGAATCTGGAAGATTATAAGGCGATTTTTTTAGTTTTGTAAAATTTTAAAAAAAAATTAGGAAAAATTCAAATAATTTTAAAAGACAAATTTTGAAGCTTTTTAAGGATTTTGAAATGGTTTAAGATAATAATAAAAAATTTGTTAAGATTCCTGGGAATGTTTTAAATGATTTTTTTATTTTGAAAACATTATTTTAAGAGAATATTTAAAAAGATGTAAAAACAAACACAAACATTTTGATGTCTAAACAACAATTGAACAATTATTAATTTACAATGAGTTAAAATTAAAATAAGTTCTAATATAAAGTGTTCAGTTAAAAAAAGTATAATCGTTCAATTTTCATTGTTTATAACTTAAAATTGCTTAAAATAGTGTAATTTAACAAATTTGCAAATGTATTGATTCATTCTTTAATTTAAAGCATTGAAAATGATAGCGTGGATTTATATATTTTTAAATCTTTGAACTGTAAAATTTATCAAAGTTAACAAAATTTTATTTTGCAGTTAATTTAAAATTGTTCAATTGAAAAGTGTTAATAGCTTTCATTTTATATGTAAATTATTATTGAGCGTTTGAATTAAAAGAATTTGATCTTCAATCTTAAAAGTTGAAAATTCAAAAGCGTTCCAATTTGTGTTTTTTTTTAATTTGCAGTTCAATTTTTATAACTTCAAATTAAAATTTTTTTTAGCTTCATACGTTCGAATCTTTTAATTTCCTCAATTAAAACGTCTACCCTGTAATAATGTTGTATTTAGAATATTTAGTCATTTTTTCAGCTTATTTTCAAGAAAGTACATGAATTTTCATCTAAAAAAAATCAATTTTCAAACCAAATTAGAATAGTTGAAATGTCAAAAAAATAAATGTTCAACAAAAAAAAAACGAATTTTCAACAAAATATTTTTTTTTCGTAAAAAAAAATGATTTTTGCACCAAAAATATAAGAATTAAAATTTCAGTTAAGACAATCAATTTTCAACCAAAAGAAATGAATTCTCAGCAAAACAATTCAATTTTAAACTAAAAAAGATCAATTTACAAACCAAAAATATAATATTTCAATTTGCAGTTAGAACAGTAAGTTAAAAAAAAAAAAAACTAGTTTTCAGCAAAATTAATTAATTTTCAGCTAAAAATATAAATTTTCAAGCGAAAACGGAATAGTTATATCTTCAGTTAAAAAAATTAATTTTCAACAAAAAAGAAACGAATTTTCAACCAAAAATATAAAATTTTATCCAAATAGTGGATTTTTCAATCAAAAAGATGAATTTTCTATCAAAAAAAAAATGAATTTTTCACTAGTTTTGTTTTCAGTGAAAGAAATGAATTCTTATAAAAAAAAATGGAATTGTTAAATTTTCTACTAAACAGATAATTTTTCAACGAAAAAAATGATACATTTCTATAACTTCTAAGGCATTTTCAAGAGCTTTTATTTTTAAATATTTTAGGGAATTTTAAAAGAGCACTAATTACCCTTTATTTAGAATAAAATCTACTACTTTGTTACAATTTAACGATTTTGTAACATTTTTTAAATTATTTTTGAACTGAAAATTTAACTATTCTATGTTTGGTTAAAAATGTATCTTCTGCAGTTGAAAATTCAACTATTGGTTGAAAATTCATGTATTTTATTAAAAATTAATGTTTTTGGTTCAATTTTGGTTTAATTAATTTTTTTTATTTAAACATAAATTTCGAACTGAAAATTTAACTACTATCACGTTTGTTTGAACATTAATCTTCTTCAGTTGAAAATTCAACTATTTGTTTGAAAACTTCTGTATTTTGTTGAAGCTTTGTCTTTTGGTAGAATATTAATCTTCTTGGTGACTAATTCACCTTTTTGGTTGAAAATTCAACTATTAGGTTAAAAGTTCCATTAAAAATTAAAATATTTGGTTGAAAATTAATTTCTTTTGCTAAAAAATATTCTTTTTTGCTAGAAAATTAGTTTTATATTGAAAATTAATTTTTCTTTTATTAAAAAAAATAGTGGTTTTATTTAAAATTCATTATTTTAACTAAAAATTTAACCAAATTTTGTGTCGATTTTTGTTTATAGACATTTAATCTTCTTGATAGCAAATTCATTTGTTTGGTTGAAAATTTAACTATTTCGTTGCAAATTCATTTTATTTGCTCAAAAAGTTATTTCTCTAACTGAAAATTAAATGATGCTATTTTTTGTTGAAAAATTATCTTTTTTATTTGAAAATTTCATTAAAAATTATAATATTTGGTTGAAAATCCATTTATTTTGTTAAAAATTATTCTTTTTTGGTATAAAATTAGTTTTTTTTTTTTTTAAGTGAAAATTAATTTGTTGACTAAAAATTTAACTATTGCATTTTTCGTCGACATTTTTTTTGATAGACATTTAATCTTTTTGGTTAAAAATTCATCCTTTTTAGTTGAAAATTCATCTATTTTGTAGAAAATTTGTCTTTTTTTGGTAGCAATATAACCTTTTTGGTTGAAAATTCAATTATTAGGTTGAAAACTCCATTAAAAATTCAAATTTTTTTTGTAAATTCACGTATTTTGTTAAAAATTATTCTTTTTTTTAAATTCACGTATTTTGTTAAAAATTATTCTTTTTTGGTCGAAAATTAATTTTTTTGGTTAAAATTTTATTTATTTGGTTGAAAATAGTTTTTTTTTTTAAATTAATTTTTTTAACTATTTAATTTTCGTCGAAATTTTTGTTTATGGACATTTGATCTTTTTAGTTTGAAATTCATCTGTTTCATTGAAAATTTAACTATTTCGTTGGAAATTGATTTTATTTGGTAAAAAACTTATTTCTTTAACTTAATATTAAACTGTTCTATTTTTTGTTGAAAATTTATCTTTTTTAGTTGAAAATTCATCTAGTTGGTTGAAATTTAGTCTTTTTTTTGTTGACAATGAATTTTTTATTAATAATGTAGCTATTTTATTTGTGCTAGAAAAATGATCTTTTTCAGTTAAAAATTCACTTATTTTGTTGAAAACTCGTAATTCCTAGAAATTTTTGATTTATTTCAATAGTTTGAAGGGATTTCAAAGACTTTGAAATATTTTAGGGTGTTTTAAGATTCCAAGGCATTTTCAAGAGACTTAAATAATTTCAAGGGATTTCCAAGAGTTTTAATAATTTTAAGGGATTTTAAGGCATTTTAATATTTTAATGGATTTCAAAGAATGTATTTCACACGAAGTGAAGAATTTCGTAATGTTTCAAAGATTTGAAGAGATTTTCAAATATTTTTTGCAATTCATTTGGAATTTGTCCTGAATTCTTAAATTCTTAAGCATTTCAGAAAATTCTTTTAAATCCTCTTTAATTTTTTCTAAACTGATTTCAAACTTACTCAATTCAATGAATTTTTTCATATTTTTGAATTGATTTGAATTCACTTGATGCTTTCAAAATTCAGCTTGGTCTTTTATGAATTTCATCGAATTCTTCTCATTTCCCTTAAATTCTACTAAATTCTCTCAAATTTTACTAAAATCAATAGAATTTTTTCGATTTTTAAAATTATTTCCAATTCATTTGAATTCTTTTAAATTGGTTCGCAGTCATTAGTCACTTTTTTTGTTATAAATTAGTAGGGTTTTTAATATTTGAAGAGATTTGGAATTTTTTTTTGAATTCACCCTGAATTCTTTTAAATTCTTTGGAATTCTCTTGAAATTTTTTAGTTCACTTGAATTCTACTAAATTAACTCAATTCAACTTGATTCAATGGATTTAAAAAAAAATTTAAGTTTTTATCTGATTGATCCTGAAGATTTTAACCTCGCCTAGAATTCTTAGCCATTTCATCATATTCTTTGGAGTTCCCTTGAATTTTTCTAAGCTTATTTCAAAGTTACTGAATTCAATGAAGCTTTTTCGTATTTTTAAATTGTTTTCAATTCATTTGAATTTTTTCAAATTCACCTTGAATTTTTATGAATATCATCGAATTCTTTACATTTACCTTAAATTCCCCTAAATTCATTCAAATTTCACGGAAAACAATGGATTTTTTTTTATTTTTTCAATCCCTATATTTTATCCCTTAGGGGCTGTGAGGCCTGATAATTGTATAATTGTTAATTTGAATTCTAACAAATTGGATTGATTTCAGTGTGAAACCTAGTGAAAAAGCAACGCTTGGACTCGCACGAGTCGGCTCGCGAGCAGCTTTGAATTTTTCGTTCGCATATCTACGTCGTGCCTGGCGCTCTGGCGAAGATATCGACTTCTGCAGTGAATTGTTAACTGAATCACTGGAAGCTCTTCAATCACTACCAGAAGCTACTTTGTTCGATGAAAATAATGTTTCTCAAGTTTGGCTTGAAGTCGTCGAGAGATCGGCCAAATTCTTGCGGCAAGTTGTCACGGGGTAAGAAATTTATTACATTTAATAATTTTTAATTTATGAAAATATAATTTAAGTTTAATAAAATAAGACAAATTGAAAGTTAAACCCAAGTCTCATAAGTTTCAGGGGTCACAGCCAGTGTCCTTTTTTACCTAATTCCCCTTTTTCTCCCTTAAATTAAAAAAAAAACACCTAAAATCGAGAATTTTGACCCAATTTTTTTCATTTTTTAAAAGGTTTCGATTTATTTTTGAAGAGTCATAAACAAACATTCAAGGTATTAGTAAACAAGACGCTTTAAAAGATTTTTTACGAAAATAGGGGAATAAATTCTTTTAAATAAAATTAATGTAAGTAATAATATTAAATTGAAATCAGAATGCTTTAAATTCCTAATATTTCAAGTAAGAATATTACATTTTCAACAAAATAGATTAATTTTTAACCAAATAGTCAAATTTTCGACGGAGGAGATTAATTTTCGACCAAAACAGACGAATTTAAAACCAAAGAGATGAATTTTCAACTAAAATTATTAATCTGTTACAAAAAAAATTAGTTTTTAACCAATTAGTTTTAACCACGTAGTTTATTTTTCATACAAAAAACATGAATTATCAACCAAAAATGTAATAGTTGATATTTCAACCAAAAAATATTTTAATTTTCAATCAAAGCAGCTCAATGCATCCGAAAAAGGCAACTTTTCAACAAATTAGTTCATTTTTCAACCAAACGGTTGAATTTTCAAGCCGAAAAGATGAATTTTGTATTAAAAGTTTGAATTTTCAAGAAAAAAGTTAATTTTCAAACAATTAGTTCAATTTTCTAACAAACTAGTAGAATTTTCACAAATTAATTCCAATTTTACCAATGCATGGACAAAACAAAAAACGGTTGAATTTTAAAGGCAAAGAGATGAATTTTCTACTGAAAATTAAAATTTTTAATCCGAAAATATGAATTAGCAACAAAAAAGTTAATTTTCAACAAAGTAGTTAAATTTTCTACCAAAAAAATTTGAATTTTCTACACGAACAGACAAAGTTTCTACAAAAAAGTTGAATTTTCTACCAAAAAGGATGGCTTTATTAATAATTTTGAATTTTCAACAAAATAATTAAATTTTTAACAAAGTAATCAAATTTTCAATCAAATAATTAAAGTTTCAAACAAAAAAGATGAATTGTCAACCAGTTGCATTTTCAACTAAAAAAAGATGAAATTTCTATTTAAAAAATGAATTTTCAAACCAAAAAGACGAATTTTCAACAAAATAGCTGAATTTTTAACTGGGAAAGATTGTTCAGTTAAGAAAAAAAAATTTCAATCAAACTGTTGAATTTCCAGACCAATAAGATAAATTTTCTACAAAGTCAAATTACATTAAATTAAACAACATACATTAATTAAAATTTTCAACCCAACAATATGAATTTTCATCAAATTGTTGAATTTTCAAGCCAAAAAGACTAAATTTTCTACTAAAACTTTTGAATTTTCAAAAAAAAAAAAAAATTTTTAACCAAGTAGTTGAATTTTCTTCCAAAATAATGGAGTTTTCTACACAAAAAGACAAATTTTTTATTTTTAACCACGTAGTTGAATTTTTAGCGAAAAAAACATGAATTCTCAACAAAAAATGTAATAATTAATATTTAAACCAAAAAATATTTTAATTTTCAAACAAGAGCAGTTCAATGCATCCAAAAAAGGCAACTTTTGAAACAAATAGTTA
>CAKNYM010041206.1:56574-82503 GCA_932195095.1 Andricus curvator
AAAATAATTGAGTTTTCTACATAAAAAGACGAAGTTTCAACTAAAACGGATGACATTATTAAAATTTTATATAAAAAAATATTTATCATATTTATCATATTTATCTAAAAAAAATGATATTTCTACTAAAAGAGATGAACTTTCAAACCAAAAAGACGAATTTTCAACAAAAGAGTTGAATTTTTAACTAAAAAAGATTTTTCAGTCAAAAAGAAAATAAATTTCAACGAAACTATTGAATTTTCAAACCAATAAGATGAATTTTCTACAAAACAGTTAAATTTTCAACCCAAAAATATGAATTTTCACACAAAAAGTTAAATCTCAGCCGAATAGTTGAATTTTCAACCAAAATAGTTGAATTGTCAACCCAAAAAGAAGAAATTTTCAACTAAGAAAGATTTTTCAATCAAGAACGAAAAAAATTTCTACAAAATTGTTGAATTTTTCAGCCAAAAAACGAATTAACAACAAAAACTTAATTTTCAACCAAATAGTCGAAGTTTTCACGTAAATAGTTGATATTTAAACCAAAATTTTTTTAAATTTTCAATCAAAAGCAGTTCAATTCATCTAAAAAAGACGAATTTTTCACAAAATAGTTAATTTTTCAACCAAAGTGTTGAATTTTCAAGCTAAAAAGACTAATTTTGAACTAAACGTTTGAATTTTCAATCCGAAAATATGAATTTTTATCAAAAAAGTTGAATTTTAACAAAGTGGTCAGACTTTTAACCACGTAGTTGAATTTTCAATTAGAAAACATGAATTCTCAACTGAAAAGGTAATAATTGACATTTAAAAAGACGAATTTTCTACTAAAAATTTTAATTTTCAATCCAAAATGTGAATTTTCGATACGAAAAGTTAATTTTGAACCAAGTAGTTAAATTTTTTACTAAAATAGTTGAGTTTTTTATACAAAAAGACGAATTCTCAACAAAAAATTTGATTTTTGAACCAAAAAGGATGACTTGATTAAAATTTTTAAATTTTCAACAAAATAATTAAATTTTCAACCAGTTGAATGTTTAACTGAAAAAAAAATAAATGTCTACCAACAAGAGATTTGATTTTTTAACTATAGTTACTATTTGCTTTTCAACCAACTAGTCGAAATTTCTAAGAAAATAGTTGAATTTTAAACCAAAAGGATAACATTTTTAGAAAATTGTTAAATTTTTCAGCGAAAACGACGAATTTTCAACAAAAAAGTTAATTTTCAACCAAATAATCAAAGTTTCTACGGAAATAGTTAAATTTTAAACCAAACAGGATGACTTTTTAAGAAAAATGTAGAATTTTTAGCCAAAAAGACGAATTTTTAACAAAAAAGGTTATTTTCAACGAAATAATCGACGTTTCTACGAAAATAGTTGAATTTTCAACCAAAAAGGATGACATTTTAAGAAAATTGTTGAATTTTTCAGTCAAAAAGACGAATTTTCAAAAAAAAAAGGTAATTTTCAACCGAATAATCGAAGTTTCTACGAAAATAGTTAAATTTTAAAGCAAAAAGGATAACTTTTTAAGAAAATTGTTAAATTTTTCTACCAAAAAGACGAATTTTCAACAAAAAAGTTAATTTTCAACCAAATAGTCGAAGTTTCTATGAAAATTGTTGAATTTTAAGCCATAAAAGATGACTTTCTAACAAAATTGTTGAATTTTTCAGCCAAAAAGACAAATTTTCAACAAGAAAGTTAATTTTCAACCAAATAGTCAAAGTTTTTATGAAAATAGTTGGATTTTAAACCAAAATTGATGACTTTTAAAGGAAATTGTGGAATTTTTCAGTCAAAAATATGAATATTCAACAAAATAGTTGAATCCTCAACTAAGTAGTCGAATAGTCAGCTAAAAAAGATTAATTTACAGCCAAAAATTAAAGAACAACAAATTAACTTTTAAGAAAGTAGTTCAACTAGGTAGTTGAATTCTTAATAAAAAGAATGAATTCTCAACAAAAAATGTAATAGTTGATATTTCATCAAAAAAATATTTCAATTTTAAATAAAAAAACAGTTGCTACCAATAAAGACGAATTGATGTATTCGGTAACGTTCAGTAACCGAATCAGTAATTAAAATAGTTGAATTTTCAAAAAAAAAAAAGTTTTTTTGTCAAGGCAGAAAAAAAATTTAATCAAAATGTTGAATTTTTAAACCAGAAAAACGGATTGTTCACAAAATATTTGAATTTTAAACCAAAAAGGATGACTTTTTAACCAAATTATTCAATTTTTAAGAAAATAATTAAATTTTCAACCAAATAATATATATTGGGACCCCCTAATAAAGTATAATTAATTCGAATTTGATTGTTATATGGCTTATTTGTACATGTTAGCGAACCGCGTATTAAAAAAATTGTAATATTCATAATTTTGTTATTTTCGTGAATAATAATGTTGTTAATTTATGTTTTTTACACTGTAACCTTTTTTATCTGACATAAAGAAAGTTTTAAACATTTGAGAGGTTTTTCAAATAGGTATTTTTGTGTTTTTCAAATTATTTCTTTCTAGCTTACTCAGACAAATACTTTAAACAACTCAGGGTTCTGTACTGAAAATAATACAACAGAAAAAAATGATGAATTAAGGAATCAAAATCTGTCTACTGATAAAAATAGATTTTAAAAAAATTCAAACATGAGTATTTTTCACTTTTTTTAAATCTATTTTTCAATCTTTGATCTTTTTAAATCTTTTTCTGATGTATTTTTATTAGTAGTAAGTACTAAAGTGTTCAACGGATTTTTCAAAGTTAGCTAGAAAAAATTTTTAAACACAAAAATTACTAGAAATTTTGCTAAAGAAAGGGCGTTACTGTTAGAAACCATTCTTGCTCAATATTCACGAGATATCCGTACGATGTAAAAAGTTTTTAATAATAAATGATATCCCCTTTTTTCGGAAAAATACCCTTTTTTTTACCTAAAATTGTACTACTGAACCGCTGTGATCCCTGATTGTTTAGTAGGGTGGGTCGAAAATAAATACTTTTGGAATTCGAAATTGCTACAACGCGGAAAAGTAGCGTATTTGGGTCCTAAAAAAGTATAATTAATTTGGATTCGATCGACATGCAGCTTGGTTACCCGCGCTCGAAAAAAAGGTTTCAAAAATTTCTTGTTTGCAGAGTTTTTAAATTTTATTGAGTTTCAATTTTTTTTACCTACCTGGAGGTCAAAAAAAGTCTTCTGAATTTTTTTCGGATTTTAATCTATCATTTTCTGAGAGATAATTCCTATTTACCATTGATTTCGAAAATTTTTTGTAACACATTTGCAAATAGGAGCAGAATTATTTGAGGTAAATGAAAACTTTTTAGTGACAAAAATGCATTAGAAAAAAAAATCCACAAGACCCAGGAATCGAAATTGGCAATACAGCGAATTTTTAAAATTTTGATTTTGGTATTTTATGAACTTATCTTTATGACTTGTAGTTTACAAATTTTTCTGAGCATGTGTAGGTTTTTTAAACATAGAAACACACTAGAAAAAAATCCACGAGACCCAGGAATCGAAATTGACAAAAGAGCGAATTTTTTAAATTTTGATTTTGATATTTTATGGTATTTTATTGACAGCAAATTTTCTTATTTCGGAATTTTGTATCTAACAGAATTAATTTTTTTTATTTATAAGTTTAACATTTTTCGAGCTTGTGTGGAATTTTTAAGCCTAGAAATACACTAGAAAAAAAATCTACGAGACCCAAAAATGAAAATGGGAAACAGAAAATTTTAGAAATGCTGAAGCGGCGTTTCCTTTTTTTTCAATGTTCTTATTTTGGCCTGAAGTGTCGTTAGTAAGTTAACTCAGTGGATGAATTTGTAGATTTTTTTTCTAGTGTATTTCTATGTTCAAAAAATCCACACTTGCTCAGAAAAATGTTTAAACTGCAAGTTATAAAGATAAGTTCATAAAATACAGGCCTCACAGACCAGTCCCTTTATCCCCTATTGTACCCTATATTCAGTTAAGGCCCCTAAAGTACCCTATTTTCAAGATTTGGTCCCTATGTTACCCTATTTGCAGCCCCTTAATGGAACTTCAAACAAATTTATAATAAGATCAAAGCTTCCAAGAGCGTTTTGAAAAAAATAGCAAAAATTAGAGAATTCCTTAAGAAGTAACTGTAAAAAAATAATCAGGGCTCCCACACACAGTCACTATTAGTCACTTTTTTCTCAAATCATTTCTTATTCACTTTTTTAAATGAAAAGATCACATTAGTCACTGCATTGTCTTGAATTCTTTTCATGTATTTCAGATTATTTTTAAAGATTCCGAGAAATTTGTAATAGTTTTCAATAATTTGAAGGAATTTTTAAGATTTTAGGGTATTTTTAAAACTTCTAAGGCATTTTCAAGAGCTTTTAATTTGAAATATTTTAGGGAATTTAAAAAGATTCCGAGGAATTTTTTATTAATTGGCATTTTCAAGAGCTTTGGCGAATTTCAAGGGATTTCAAAAGATTTTCAACGATTTAAAATATTTTAGGTTATTTTTAAAGATTTGAAGTAATTTTTTATGTTTTTCAATAGTTTAGTGGGATTTCAAAGAATTTGAAATATTTTAAAGAAGTTCAAAAGAATCCAAGAAATTATCAATTAATTTAATTAATTTGATTAATTTGAAGGAATTTCGAAGCGTTTGAAATATTTTAAGATAAAGAATTTTCTAGATTTTCGGAAGATATGAAACGATTTTACAGGATTTATAAGGTCCTAAGACATTTTAAAGGATTTCACGTTATTTTATAAGATTTCCGAGGATTTCAATGACTTTAAGGTATTTTAAAACTCTCAATGTATTTTAATACATTTTCCAGGATTTCAGGAAATATCATCATAGAATTTCACAGGGATTTTATAATATTTTAGTGGATAAAAAATTTGTTCACGAGAAGTGAGGTATTTTGTAGGATTTCAAGGGATTTGAAATATTTTAGGAAATATTAAAAGATTCCAAGGAATTTTTATTGATTTTAATAATTTTAAGAGATTTAATAACATTTTAGTGGATTTTAAAGAATTTATTCAAGAAAAGTGAGTTATTTCGGAGGGTTTTAAAGATTTCAAGAGATTTAAAATCATTTTTTGGATTTCACCCTGAATTCTTATTAATTTATCCTGAATTCTTTGATATTCTTTTGAATTTTTTAATTCATTTGAATTCTTATAAATTTACTCAATTTTACATAATTCAATTGATTTTTACAAAGTTTTCATATAATTGGTTCTGCAGATTAATTGATAAAATGACCAAAGGATTTGAAATATTTTAAGGTATTTTTCAAATTCCTTGGCATTTTCTAGAGCTTTAAAAAATTTTAAAAGATTTTAAGGGATTAGAAATATTCTAGGTTATTTAAAAATATTATAAAGGGTATTTTAGGATTTAGGGTATTTTAAAAGATTCCCATGCATTTTCAAGAGCTTTAAAAAGTTTCAAGGGATTTCAAAAGATTCAAAGGATTGGAAATATTTTAGGAATTTTAACGATTCCCAGAAATTTTTTATTTGTTTCAATAGTTTGAAGGGATTTCAAAGACTTTGAAATATTTTAAGGTATTTCAAAAGATGCCATTGCATTTTTAAGAGATTTAAGCAATTTCAAGGGATTTACAAGGTTTTCAATAATTTTAAGGGATTTTGAGGGATTTCATAGGGTTTCAAAGATTTTAAGAGATTTTCCAATATTTTTTTGTAATTCATTTGGAATTCTCCCTGAATTCTTATTAATTTATCGTGAATTCTTTGAAATCCTTTTGAATTCTTCTAGATGCACTCAATTTTACTCAGGTCAATGGATTTTTGTAAAGATTTTGTTTAATTCATCTTCAAGTCATTAAAACTCACCTTAAATTTTTAGGAATTTCATCAAATTCTTTTGAATTCTCTTTAATTTTTTCTAAAATTCATTTCAAACTTACTCAATTCAATGCATTTTTTAATATTTTTAAATTTTTTTCATATTCAGAAATTTTTGTCAATTCATTTGATTTTTTATTTAAATTCACCTTGAATTTTTACGCATTTCATCGAATTCTTCTCGTCTCCCTTAAATTCCTCTAAATTCACTCAAATTTTACAGAATTAAATGGATTTTTTCGATTTTTAAAACTTTATCCAATTTATTTGAATTTTTCTGAATTGTTTTGTATTCTTTAGTCATTTTTTTTAGTTAGAAATTAGTAGGGTTTCAAAGATTTGAAATTATTTTTTGAAATTAACCCTGAATTCTTTTAAATTCTTTGGAATTCCCTTGAATTTTTTTACTTTACTTGAATTATTCTATATTTACTCAATTATACTTCATTCAATGGATTTTTTTTTTAATTTTGAAAAGTTTTTATTTAATTGATCCTGAAGTCTTTTAACCTCACCTTGAATTCTTAGGCATTTCATCAAATTCTTTTGAATTTTCTTTAATTTTTTCAAAATATAATTTCAAACTTACTCAATTCAATGAATTTTTTAATATTTTAAAATTTTTTTCATATTTTTAAATCTTTGTCAATTCATTTGAATTTTTTTTAATTCACCTTGAGTTTGTATGGATTTCATCGAATTCTTCTCGTCTCCATTAAATTCCTCTAAATTCACTCAAATTTTAGAGAATTAAATGGATTTTTTCGATTTTTAAAACTTTTTCCAATTCATTTGAATTTTTTTGTATTGTTTTTTAGTCTTTAGTTATTTTTTTTTAGTTAGAAATTAGTAGGGTTACAAAGATTTGAAGAGATTTGAAATTATTTTTTGAAATTGACCCTGAATTCTTTTAAATTTTTTGGAATTCCCTCGAATTTGTTTACTTCACTTGAATTATTTTAAATTTACTCAATTATACTTCATTCAATGGATTTTTTTTCAATTTTGAAAAGTTTTTATTTAATTGATCCTGAAGTCTTTTAACCTCACCTTGAATTCTTAGGCATTTCATCAAATTCTTTTGAATTCCCTTTAATTTTTTTAAGCTCCATTCAAAGTTACTGAATTCATAAAAGTTTCTTCATATTTTAAAATTGTTTTCAATACATTAAACTTTTTTTTAATTCACCTTGAATTTGTATGAATTGTTTTGAAGTCTTATCAATTTATCCTGAATTTTTTACCCTTTGAGCGCGAAAAAAGTACCCTATGAGCGTGACAAAAAGTACCCTTTGGTCTCTATATTTTATCCCATAGGGACTGTGAGGTATGAAAACACCAAAATCAAAATTGTGAAAATTCGCTCTATTACCAATTTCGATTCCTGGGTTTTGTCGATTTTTTTTTTCTAGTGTATTTCTATGTTTAAAAAATCCACACTTGCTCAGAAAAATGTTTAAACTACAAGTTATAAAGATAAGTTCATAAAATACCAAAATCAAAATTTTTAAATTCGCTGTATTGCCAATTTCGATTCCTGGGCCTTGGGGATTTTTTTTCTAATGAATTTTTGTCACCAAAAAGTTTTCATGTACCTCAAATAATTCTCCTTCTATTTGAAAATGTTTTTAAACAAATTTCCGAAAACAATGGTAAATTAAATATGAATTATCTCTCAGAAAATGATAGATTAAAACTCGAAAAAAATTGAGAAGACTTTTTTTGACCTCCAGGTATGTACAAAAAATTGAAACTCAATAAAATTTAAAAACTCTGCAAACAAGCAATTTTTGAACCCTTTTTTTCGGGCGCGGGTAATCAAGCTGCATGTCGATCGATTCCAAATTAATTATACTTTTTTCGGATCCCAATACGCTACTTTTCCGCTTTGGAGTGATTTCGAATTCCAAAAGTATTTATTTTCGACCCACCCTATTGTTTAGTAACTCATTGATCCTGTTGATATTTCTAAAATTTTCAGTGATGTCGTTACGGGAAGATCATGGTGCCCGGTCCCCGTAACAGACCAGCATACCGCTCTCTGTTTACTCCTCGAACTCGCGACCCAAAGAGGAACTCTCTCAAGCCTCCTTGACTCCGTAATCCTCCTTCTCCACCTCAGTGGCAAATCCAAAAACCAAGACAACCGAGTTATGCCCCCTGGAAGTTCTGCCCCCTTGATTCCCCTCCTTCGTCGCTTAAGCACAATATCAGCTCCAAAGTCTCGTCGCTCAGATGACAGCCTGACACCTGGACCTTGTGAAGTTCTCCTAAAATATCTCCGCCTCCCAGAAGATGATACAGTTGCCGTTGATTTACGAAAAGCCGCAGTGGTAATTATGTGTCACCTCAGTAGATTAGCAACACCACTTCTTCCCCCAGTTGTTCCCGACGGCTTCCCTAAGAAACAGACGGCCAACTTTCAGGAAGTTTTAGCCTGGGGGGGAATAAAATTCGGCAGTGGAACTTGTCCTTTCTACTGCGACGCTATCGCAGAATTGGGAGTGAAGCAACTCTGCTGCACGGAGAGAGCCTTGATGATTCTTTCTTTGAGCGGAAAAGTCTTTATGATGTATTACGGATCGGAGACCCAGTATCCTCAAAAAGTTTACGGCTTCGCGGATAAAGTCGTGACTATGATTGCCTCACATTCTGATGGGAAACACTACCTCGCCTTGACGGAAGACAGTATTGTTTATTCCTGGGGAAACGGAGATGGTGGAAGACTTGGCCACGGGGACAGCATTTCCTGCGATGAACCTTCTGCGATCGAAGCTTTGTCTGATAAAGGCGTCACCTTTATCGCCTGCGGAAGCACATATTCCGCAGCGATAACCGCAAACGGCGAATTGTTCACTTGGGGTCGAGGAAGTTACGGAAGATTAGGGCACGGATTTTGCGACGATATCATGGTTCCAACGCTAGTGACAGCCCTAAATGGCCACAAGGTGACTCATGTTGCTTGTGGAAGTGGAGATTCTCAGACCCTATGCGTCACCGCTTCTGGAATCGTCTTTTCCTGGGGCGATGGTGATTACGGCAAGCTGGGAAGAGGTGGATCGGATGGTTCAAAAATTCCAAAGATTGTCGACAAATTGTTGGACATGAATGTAGTACAAGTCTTTTGTGGAGGGCAATTTTCTGCGGCGTTGACTGCTCATGGACAAGTTTATACCTGGGGAAAAGGAGATGGATATCGACTTGGTCACGGGAACGAGGATCATGTAAGATATCCAAAACTAGTTGAGGCATTGAAGATGAAGAAGATTAGGGATCTTTCTGTTGGAAGTGGACACATCTTGGTTCTAACGGAAGATCAGTTGATTTACGGATGGGGAAGGAATGACTACGGGCAGATTGATCCCTCGTTGAACTCCACGGTTTCCGAACCAACATTGTGTCCGGGTTTATCAAGTAAGAGTGTGATTGGTTTAGTTTGTGGCCCAACTCAGAGTTTTGCTTGGTCGACTTCGACCTGGTCAGTGGCGCAGAGAATCGCCTTTGTGGTTGACATCGGTGAAGAGACATTTAAGTATCTTGATTCGCTTTTAGCCAAATCGTGTGAAGGTCTTCCAGGGTCAAGACCACCGACTCAGGATCATGAATGCTTGATTGTTTCGGCGCTGAACTTGCTTAGACTTCAACTTCACGCGATGATAACGCACAACTTTGACGTAAAATTGATAGGTTTGGGATCTACTCCTTTGTTAAATTCTCTCAAGCAACGATGTGTTAATCTAGCAAGCAGTCCAGGAATTTTAGCGACGATTCAA
Organism: Andricus curvator; assembly: GCA_932195095.1. NCBI lineage: Eukaryota > Metazoa > Arthropoda > Insecta > Hymenoptera > Cynipidae > Andricus > Andricus curvator. The sequence goes on from CAKNYM010041206.1 coordinate 66,234, forward strand.
TCAGCTGCGCAGGCTGTTTTGCAAACTGGCTGGAGTATTTTGCTCCCGACTGCTAACGAACGAGCGAAAACTCTCTCTGGTTTTCTGCCAAACTCTAACAATTTGGAACAGTCGAATACCAACAAGGGTCAGCAGTTTATGGCGGATTTATTAGTTTCCAGTCTGATGGCAGATGGAGGTTTGGAAATGGCTCTCAGAGCCGCTATTAAGGCTGAAATCACCGAAACTTCTGATAACAAAGACTCGATGTCGGCTTCCACGAAAGCTGGAGAGGTGAAACAAGCGAAAGAATTCAATATGGAGAAGCATAGCATGACGATTTCGCTCTTCCAACTCGTCAAGCAGTTGATAAGGAACGGAACTTGTGTCACCCAGTCGAGGTTCCAAGCTTTGCAGCAGGCGAATCGGAACGAGGAATTTCCGAAATTAGATAACTCTCCAAGTTTGAACCTATTGCTAAGATTTCAGCGTTTACTGATCGCGCAGATGCTCCACTGTATCAATAAATCTACAACTGAAGATCCCAACGATCAGGAAATGCTGGGAGTCGAATCTCTGCTGAAAAAGTACATCTGTCAGATTTGCAACCACGTCAAGGAGATTCTTCCTCTAGCTACTGAACTCGCAGGAACGAACAGCAAGTATTTTGTATTGGTTGTGGCGACTCTGAAGGGTGATATTATAAATGTCCTCTTGCCGGAATTGATAGTTTGCTTAATTCTACTTCAAATAGACTACCCGATGTTACTTCTGAACATGAACTGGATGGAAGTCCTTGCCCCGGTCTTGGATGTTTTGGACCAGTTTAATAGACTCGCTCCAACGATCGAGAAAGATGACGCTGATGATTTATCCTGGCCGGGAATCATCGCTCCCCAACATGGAAGCAAAACTTCCGCCCAGGACGAGCCTTCCCTGATTCGCTGGGCGGATTTGGAGAACCATAATCGCGATGGTGGTCTGTGGGTTGTTATTAACAACAATGTCTACGATGTTCAAGATTTCAGATACGAGGGAGCCTGCACCATGGAAATGTTTAATAGGCTAGTGAACAGAGACGCGACTTCGACGATGATAAACATCTCCAACTTGCAGACGTCGCAGGGGATGATGGATTCCTGCTTCGTGGGACAGTATTGCCAACCTGAACCAGAAAATACCCAGTTTACTATCGAAGTCACAGACGTTTGTCTTTCTCTATTAGATATGGAGAGAGCAACGAGTTTTGTCCTAGGTCTCCATGCTTACAGGATGCGACAGAGTTTAGCTCTTCAACCGGCAGAAGAAGAGGCTGGTGCCTGGCTTGAAGCAAATTTCCTCAGAGGTGGTTTGCAGATCCTCCAGCCTCCGAATCCCTACGAGGAAGAGAAGGGTGAAGCCAGAAGCACCAATTCTACTGCAGCTAATTCTCCCACAGAGCCAGCTCTTCCCATTTGTACAAAAGATGATTCACAGAAGTTAACAGATGATAGAGTCACGGCTTTCATCCAAGCATTAGCAGAAAACCACAAGACTGATACCTACGTTCAATCGTTCTTGACGATCATTGATAGATTTTGCAAAACAAACAATCTCCTTTCTCACGTTGACTTTTGCTGCGATCATCCAGTTGAGGAAATTGGTCGTCTGCTGATGGCCGCGGTTATCAAGCATCTTACCCTCGGCTATCAAACAGTTGCTTTGGTTGATCAAGAACTCGCGGAAGGAAATATGAAGCTTACGAAACCTCTAGCTGATATGGTTAGAACGATTCATCAGACCAAGTGGAATTTAATACGAACGAGGCAACAACAGAATAGAAGTTACAAGGAAGTTTGTGCTCCAGCTCAGGAGAAATGTAGATTTTTGCTCTACGAAGTCAGACCAGCGACTAGTGATGAAATCAAAGGACTGAGGGATCTAAAGCTTTTGTTTACTGTCCCGAAATTCAAAAAAGCTGTGCAAACAGTCATTGCTGATATCAGAAAAACGAGGGATTCTCCAGCGAAGCCGGAAGATATAGTCAACGCTTCTATCCAGAATGCAAAAGTGAAGAGCAAATCTGAAGAGGACAAGGTTCCAAAGGACGAAACGCCCTCTTCCACATTGCCACCAAAATTAGAAGACATTTCCAGTATAACAAATGTCATCAGACAACTGACTGATAAAGTAAAGCGCAAGCCGTTGGTCATGGATCCTAGCGAATTGACCACAAATATAATCAACTTTGTGGTTTCTGAAGAAAGTGGAGATGTGGAGACACTTCGAAGAGCAATGTACTGTCAAATACAACGGGCGAAAATGCGAGAGGAAGGTCTCAATATAATGCAGGAGCTCCTGAAGAAGGACTACTTGATTACCTCTGTTAAATATTCTTTGTTAAATGGATGGCTAGGTCTCACTCACGAGAATAAGTTACTTTCAAACGGAATCACCCACTGTTTAAAGAATATCCAGGTGGTAACTCCCTATTTAAGACTGAAGGTGATTTTAGCTGAAGCGAAAGTTACACTGTGGGCTGTGCAAGCATTGAGAGCCTACGTGATCCAAGCAGAATTATCTAGTAAGCCTAAAGTTAGTGGGAAAAGCAGTTTAAATCAAGGCACCTACACTTGGTTGAGGAAATTGCCAAGAGCGAGATTCATATTGACTATTCTGGGAATGCTGACCAACTACCAGCATTCAAACGAAATTGGCCTCTTAATCAACTCTGGAGTTCTCTCGAGTATTCTGACATTATTGAGGCAGATTGGACCTTCAACGCAGAACGATCTTTCTAAACCAAAGGAACATTTGGCAATCTATGAAGACATTGTTCACAAAAGTAAACCTCTGGCTGTTCAGCTCAGCGGGATTGAGTTGGCTGCTTTAATGAAAATCAACACGAGAGTAATTCGAGGCGTTGATTGGAAATGGGGTGATCAGGATGGTCCACCTCCTGGAGAGGGAACCGTTATTGGAGAACTTGGAGAAGACGGATGGATTAGAGTAAAGTGGGACAACGGAACTACAAATTCTTATCGAATGGGAAAGGAGGGGAAATATGATTTAAAGTTGGCGGAACCTCCAACTCCTCCTGAAAGTGATTCAGACAGCGATTCTCCCGTCGATACTAATAAGATGGACAAGGGTAGTATTAGAGAATTGCATCCTACAACCTATCTTAAAAACGCTTCCACCTCCCTTCTTAGGGTGATTCTACTTTCCTGTGGTATCGAAGCCAAGAGGGTTCAACCTTCGGCTATTAATATCCTTGCCTCTGTTCTTCGAGGGATAATATCAACAGCGAGCAAGGCAGATTCGAGTATGCAGACTCAATTGGCTAAAGATCATCATGAAACCTGGGCAACTTTAGGTGTTTTAAAAGCGATTGCTAATTCGACGAGTCTTTGCAGAGCTCTGAGCACTTCCGCGTGGGTAGATTTCCTTCTAAGCATGGTTGTGGAAGAGAATGATCCTAATCTTCATAAACAGATAATGGCGATTAGACTCCTGAGTATCGTCCTGCCTTCTTGGTCTGTTGAGAGTTCGGAGATGACACCTTTCTTGAACAAGACTTTCAAATTACTAGGTCAGATGGCTCTGATGTGTGAGGCTGAAGTCAACTCGGAACTCCATGCCAACAAGTGTCGAGTGTCATTGACAGCTTCTAGAAGTTCTACCCTAGCAGAAGAGCTCATTATGCTCATCCGATCTCTGCACTCTCTTCCTGGATGGAATGCGGCACTGAATACTTTCCTGACTGCAAAATTGTCCTTGGCATCAGACCTGCTGAGCGATGGACCACTCTTTCATATTCAAATGAATGAAAACGGAGGCGAAAACAGTTCGAGTATTCAACAAACTGTGATGGCAGCTCTTATTGTTGTTGGAGGTCTGGACAGCAGACCAAGGATCGGAGGATTAGTGCAAGTTGATGGACAGGCTGGGACCATTTGTAAACTCACTCAACATTCCAAATTGGTTGTTCAGATGCACGAAACTGGAGCTAGGAGAAAAGTGGCCTTTGTCGGGATTAAACCTATTACTGAAAAGTTCCATCTTGATAGAATGCTGATGACAGAAACTCTGCAGTCGACCTGGGGAAATTTACTTCTGGGTCATTGCGGAATGGACAAACGACCTGGAGGAATGCCAGTTATTGCTGGTGCAGTAAACACCTCAATATTAAGAATGCAACAGCAACAACTCGGAGCTTTGAATGCCGGCAGGACTCTGATTGAGTACCAACAGAAATTAAGACGAGTTTTAAAATGTTACACATCAGACTACGATGATGATAGAACAACTCTTCTTCAGGAATTGTTAGCCAGAGCTACGAAGCCACAACCTCTGAAGCCGATATTCAAGCAGGAAGAATTGGAAGCAGCTGCTTTAGCAGTTTCTCAGTACCTAGCATCAGAATTAAGACATACTCCGATTCATCGAGGAGTTGGTTCAGAACCAGGAACTCCAGCATCTGATTGTTCCTTGGTTTCTCTGACTTCTAGTCAAAAGAGACACTGTAAGACATCCGGAAAGAAAAGTGTTTTACCAATGAGTCCTTTGGTAATGCAACTAACAGAGATGGGATTCCATAAAAAGAATGTGGAATTTGCGATCAAAAGTCTGAGTGTTGCTGAGAGTAACATTACTCCTGAAACTGTTGTCGGTTGGTTGCTCGAAAATGCGGATACAGTCTTGAGCGACATAGAGACTTTATCGAGTATTGATGGATTGACTGAGTCTGAAGAATCATCGAGCGACGATGCAGATGATTCACCATCTACTCACGACGTTGGATCCATTAATCAGCCAACTTATATGAAGAGAACAGACTTTCTATCAGTGGATGAGTACGCTGTCTATGTTCGTGATAATGTGACTGCTGGGATGTTAGTCCGTTGTTGTAAAACCTACGAAGAAGTCGAGTATGGTGACGTGGGTCAGGTTGTTAAAATCGACCCTGAAGGTCTGCATGACCTCAATGTCCAGGTCGCTTGGCAACACAAAGGCGATTCCTACTGGGTTCGGTTCATCCACATTGAACTCCTGGGTCATCCACCAACTTTGCCTGGACCACCAGCCTTGAAAGTAGGTGACAAAGTCAGAGTAAAGGCTTCAGTAGCTGTTCCAAAGTACAAGTGGGGATCAGTGAATCACTCAAGTGTTGGAGTCGTTACGGGGATTCTCAACAATGGAAAGGATGTTTCGGTGGACTTTGCTCAACAAAGTAGCTGGACTGGATGTGCAGCTGAGATGGAAAGAGTTCCATCGTGTCATCATGCTGTGTCCTGCAACTCGTGCCACTTGTCTCCTATCTCGGGACCGAGGTTCAAGTGCAAGACTTGTGAAAATTTCAACCTTTGTGAAAACTGTTTCTACACCAAAAGATCCCATCGTCATGGGTTTAATCGAATAGCAGAACCGGGATCGGCTGCTGTCTATGCCGGAAAGCCTGGAAGATATCAAAGACAAGATTTTTCCGAATCTTCATTGCTTGAAGATTGGTCCAAGTGTATTAGAACTCTGAGTGTATCATCAAGAGAAAATTGGGCAACTCGTTTGGTAGACGGATCCGGCAAATATTGGCAGAGTTCTGGATCGCAGGGGAAACATTGGATTCGTTTGGAAATGTTGCCTGGTATATTGGTTCAATCTTTGAAAATAGTCATCAGTCCTCAGGATAGTAGCTATACACCTTCGTTGATTGGAATCAACGCTGGAGAGTCTTTCAGCAATTTGTTAGAACTGTCAACGATAACACCTAGAAATACAGATACTAGTATTACTTTACTACAAGATATGAAAGAGTACTACCCTTGTATTGAAATCTTAATCAAGCAGTGTAGAAATGGAGGAATCGATTGCAAGATTCATGCTCTACAGATCGTTGGACGTAAAAAGATTTACGAAAACCAACTAGCTACCTCTGTCTCGTTTCTCGCTTCCGACTGGGAAGTGGTACAAGAGCAGATGATTGCGCAAAGAGCAGGTGATGTCCAGCAACACTCAGCTGTCTACGTCTGGGGATTGAATGATAAAGATCAGCTTGGAGGTCTCAAGGGTTCCAAAATCAAGCTTCCAGTCTACAGCGAGGTTCTTTCAAAGTTGAAACCAATCCATATCGCCGGAGGGAGTAAAACTCTCTTTATTGTCAGTCAGGAAGGAAAGCTCTACGCCTGTGGTGAAGGAACTAACGGCCGACTCGGCTTGGGTGACAACAACAATGTCTATGAACCAAAACCAATTCCATTTCTGAGCCAGTATGTGATAAAGAAAGTAGCGGTGCATTCTGGAGGCAAGCATGCCTTGGCGCTGACTCAGGATGGGAAAATCTTCTCCTGGGGAGAAGGTGAAGACGGAAAACTGGGTCATGGAAATCGGTTGTCTCTGGATAAACCAAGACTGATAGAAGCTTTAAAATCAAAGAGGATCCGAGACATAGCTTGTGGATCGGGTCATTCAGCAGCGATTGCTAGCAATGGAGAACTCTACACCTGGGGTCTTGGAGAATATGGAAGATTAGGTCATGGAGATACCACAGCACAGTTGAAACCAAAATTAATAGAAGCTTTAGTAGGGCAGAGAGTTGTTCAAGTGGCTTGTGGAAGCAGAGACGCCCAGACGATGGCCCTGACTGAAGATGGATCTGTCTACTCCTGGGGAGATGGAGACTTTGGTAAATTAGGAAGGGGAGGAAGCGATGGATGTTACACTCCCTTGATAGTAGATAGACTAAACGGCCTAGGAGTCGTTCAAGTCGAGTGCGGAGCACAATTTTCGTTGGCTCTCACCAAATACGGAGAAGTCTGGACTTGGGGAAAGGGTGACTACTTTCGCCTCGGTCACGGCAACGATCACCACGTTAGGAGACCTACAGTTGTTGAAGGACTTCGAGGCAAGAAGGTAGTTCACGTGGCAGTGGGCGCCTTGCATTGCTTGGCAGTTACTGATACTGGTCAAGTTTTCGCTTGGGGAGATAACGATCATGGTCAACAGGGAAACGGGTCCATCATAGTAAACAGAAAACCATCTCTTGTTCATGGGTTAGAAGACGCAAAGGTTAACAGAGTAGCTTGTGGATCTAGCCACAGTGTCGCTTGGGTCCTGACTGATCAACCAACGACCAGTAATCAAGAGCCAGTGACATTCCCAACTACAAAGGATCCTCTTGGTCAGGCGATTCTAGGAGTTATGGATTCAGGTGAATCAAACGTGACCACGACAATTAAGAATGTGAGGCCGTCTTTGTCTCACATCATTCTATCTTTGGAAAGCAATATTGCTAAACAGCAAGCTTTGCAGCATGTGATAAAGGCATTGCATATAATGCAAGCCAGGACTGCGATTGTAACAGCTTTACAGAGTCATGTAGCTCTTACCTCCTGTGGAAAGACAGCACCTCCTGATACTCCACCAGAGGGAGCCATGACTTCTAGCACAGGGCACACGGTTTATCAAAACGTGGGGGAAATTTCTCAAGGAGGGGGAGAAGCTCCAGCAAACGCAGCGGAGGCTATTAGCCTTGCGAGTCCTAGAGCAACCCCAGAATCAGAGGATTATCCCCTAGCAATCTTTCCATCAATGTCTAGTTCAGCAAGTTTATCATCGAGGGCTTCAAGGATGTCTGCGAGTGCGATGAGTGTCATAGCAGCAACTTTGACATCTAATGCTCAGGTCGTTGGAGAGGGAATTGGATCGGATTCCGGATTGGATGAATTTACTTCAACCTTGACTGAAGACGATGCAAGGATGCTGGTTGATCTTTTAAAGCTCGCGGTAGCTCAGAGGGTCTGCGAAGGGGCAAAGGAAATAATATCATCAGTGTTGATAGCTTTGGGCAAAGTAAATTCGCATATTGGAAATATGCTTTTGGAGTTATGCGTGACTGAACTAGAAGACACTGCAGCCAATTCCAACTGTATGAACAATACTCCACAGTCTGTTCTACAGGAAACGCCTCATCCTTATATCGACGACACGACTCTCACTGGTCATGTCAAGATTCCTGGAGCCGAGTCACTTAGGATAGAGTTTGATCGCCTCTGTTCCACTGAAAGGAGACATGATCCCTTGACTCTTATGGATGGAACCGGAAGGGTTATTGCTATTAAATCAGGAAGGGAATGGAGCGAGTGGGCAACAGAAATCAGGATTCAGGGAGACGAACTCAGATGGCGATTCTCTTCAGATGGATCCGTCAACGGCTGGGGTTGGCGCTTCACTGTTCATCCCATCCTCGCAACCCTAGCGCCTCACGAACTTGGATCAGATAGAGCAGTTTTATCCCAACCGTCCATCGCCTTGGTGGAATGTCTTCTGGACAACAGTCTGATCAATTCAGATAAAAACATTGTAACCAGACTCGCAGCTACCCTTGCCCAGTGTAGTCAACTCAGTAATTTATCAGCCCAGCAAAGAATGTGGGCTCTAAAGAAACTTCAAGCGGTTTATCTAAGTGGACCTAGTATTCGACCAGATGCAGCACTTTCCAGCCTCTTGGGTTCCCTGCCTCAGGCTTTGTTAAGACAGTATGAATATGAAGATCCAATCGTGAGGGGTGGGAAACAGCTAATGCACAGTGACTTTTTCAAAACTCTAGTCGCCCTCGCTTGCGATTTAGAACTGGAAACAATGCCTTGCTGTTCAGAGATACACAAATGGTCCTGGTTTAGACGATATTGCCTCGCGGCCAGAGTTGCAAAGTCTCTCATCAACCGAACCGTTCTACCAAAAGGTTTCTGCGTGGAGGTAACAAAGCGGATCAACGAGATGATCACAGACGGAGATGGAAATTTGAAGGACCACGAGAATCATAGTATTTTCAAGCAGGAACACGACGAACAGCTTCTTCAGTGGTTGAATAGAAGACCCGAGGATTGGACTTTATCCTGGGATGGTTCTGGGGCGATATACGGCTGGGGACATAACCACAGAGGACAATTGGGTGGATTAGAAGGCGCGAAGGTCAAATTACCATCGCCTTGTGAAAGTCTATCAGCTTTGAGACCCGTTCAACTCGCAGGAGGAGAACAAACTCTTTTTGCAGTCACAGCAGATGGAAAGGTTTATTCAACCGGATATGGAGCAGTAGGACGTCTCGGGATTGGAGGGACGGATTCAGTGACGGTTCCAACCTTATTGGAATCAATCCAACATGTTTTTATAAAGAAGGTCGCCGTCAATTCCGGAGGGAAACACTGTCTCGCTCAAAGTTCCGAGGGTCATGTCTACTCTTGGGGTGAAGGTGATGACGGAAAACTGGGTCATGGAAACAGACTATCCTATGACAGACCCAAACTGATTGACGCTTTACTAGGAACTGAGATAGTAGACATTGCCTGTGGGGGACATCACAGTGCAGCGATCACGAGCGCAGGCTGGCTTTACACCTGGGGCAAAGGTCGGTACGGTCGCCTAGGTCACGGGGACAGTGATGACCAACTAAAACCAAAAGTGGTTGCAGCTCTCCAAGGCTACAAGGTGGTTGACGTCGCCTGTGGAAGTGGAGATGCTCAGACCTTGTGTGTAACTGACGATGACAACGTCTGGAGTTGGGGAGATGGGGATTACGGAAAACTTGGAAGAGGGGGAAGCGACGGTTGCAAGATTCCAATGAAAATAGAATCCTTGGCTGGTCTTGGAGTCGTCAAGGTCGAATGTGGGAGCCAATTTTCGGTTGCTTTAACAAGATCTGGAGCAGTTTACACCTGGGGAAAGGGCGATTATCATCGTCTGGGTCATGGAACAGACGATCATGTTCGAAGACCTCGAAAAGTGGCGGCTCTCCAGGGGAAAAAAATTATCTCGATAGCGACTGGTTCCTTGCACTGCGTTGCCTGTTCGGATAAGGGAGAGGTTTTCACCTGGGGAGACAATGATGAAGGACAATTGGGAGATGGTACCACCAGCGCCTTGCAGAGTCCGAGAATCGTTCATGCTCTTCAGGGAAAGAAGATAACCAGAGTCGCTTGTGGTAGTGCTCATACCTTGGCCTGGAGCACCACCAAGACGACTCATAGCAGATTACCTGCTTCAACTCCAATGGAATATGATCTGGTGAAAGATCTTCCCTTCTCTGCTTTGCACAACAGACTTGTTCTCCTGCATCACTTTTCAGAATTGCTCTGTCCGAGTCTTGCGATGTTTAGCACTTCTGGTCATCTGGGATTGAACAAGTTAGCTTCGATGTTGGTTTATAGTATCAAAGAGGCGACTTTTAGGAAAGTGGTACAGGCAACGATGGTGAGAGATCGACAGCATGGTCCTGTGATTGAATTGAATAGGATTCAGGTCAAGAGATCCAGGAGCAAGGGAGGATTGGCTGGACCTGATGGAATCAAGTCTGTTTTTGGTCAGATGGTGGGGAAGATGTCCCTACTTACTCAGGAGGTTCTGTTCTTGCCTCATCGAGTTTGGAAAGTCAAGTTTGTCGGTAAGACTTCAATCATCTGGCAGGGCTCACAGACCCGTCCCTAAAGTCCCCAATTTTCAAGATTTGTCCCCAAAACTTCCAAAAGTCAGGCATTTTGAAAAGAAAGTAGCAAACTTATGGGTTAATCGCTATTCAATTCAGGTCTATACCTATTTCTGAATTGTTTTGAAATATTTCAGAGTTTTTTTACAGATTTCGAGAAATTTTTAATATATATTTCAATCATTTGAAGGGATTTTTAAGGTTTTAGGGTATTTTAAAAACTTCTAAGGCATTTTCAAGAGCTTTTAATTTGAAATATTTGAGGGAATTTTAAAAGATTCCAAGGAATTATTAATTAATTTCATTAATTTGAAGGTATTTCAAAGCGTTGGAAATATTTTAGGATACAAAATTTTCTAGAATATATCCCTATAAGGTTTTATGATATTTTAAAAGATTTCATAGGATTTCATAAGATTTCCAAGGATTTCAATGATTCTATTCACGAGAAGTGAGGTATTTTATTGGATTTCAAAGGATTTGAAATATTTTAGGGAATCTTAAAAGATTCCTAGGAATTTTTAATTGATTTTAATAATTTGAAGGGATTTTGAAGCGATTGAAATATTTTAAGATAAAGAATTTTCTAGAATTTTAGAAGATATGGAACGATTTTACAGGACCTATAAGGTTTTAAGATATTTTAAAAGATTTCACAGGATTTTATAAGGTTTCCGAGAATTTCAATGATTGTAAGGGTTTTTAATGCTCTCAATGTATTTTAATAAATTTTCCAGGATTTTAGGAAATATCACCAGATCTCATAGAATTGTATGGCATTTAATAATATTTTAGTGGATTTTAAAGAATGTATTCAAGAGAAGTGAAGTATTTCGTAGGGTTTCAAAGATTTGAAGAGTTTTAAAATTAGTTTTTCGATTTCATCCTGAATTCTTATTATTTTATCTCGAATTCATTTAAATTATTTGGAATTCTTTTAATTTTTTTAATTCAATTGATAAAATGATCAAAGGATTTGAAATATTTAAAGGTATTTTTTTTTATTCCTTAGCATTTTCAAGAGCTTTACAAAAATTCAAGGGATTTAAAAGATTTAAAAGAATTTGATATATTTTATGACATTTTAAAAAATTGACAGAAATTTTGTATTTATTTCAATAATAGTTTGAACGGATTTCAAAGACTTTGAAATATTTTAGGGTATTTTAAAAGATTCCCTGAATTAACTAAATTCCAAATCCCCCAAAATTAAGAGCGTTTCATTTTTAAATTATCTTAAATTAAAATTTCAAGGGATTGCCAAGGGTTTTAATAATTTTAAAAATTATTTCCAATTCATTTGAATTCTTTCGAATTGTTTTGTAGTCATTAGTCACTATTGTAGTCAGAATTTAGTAGGGTTTCAAAAATTTTAAGAGATTTTCAAATATTTTTTGCAGTTCATTTGGAATTCGCCCTGAATTCGGAATCATTTATCCTGAATTCTTTTGAATTCTTCTAAATTCACTCAATTTTACTCAATAAAGTGGATTTTTAAAAAGTTTTTGTTTAATTGATCTTGAAGTCTGTAAAATTCACCTTAAGTTTTCAAGCATTTTATCAAATTCTTTTCAATTTTCTTTAGTTTTCCTAAACTCATTTCAAACTTACTCAGTGCAATGAATTTTTCCATATTTTTGAATTGTTTCCAATTCACTTGATTGGTTTTTAAATTTAGCTTGATTTTTTATGAATTTCATCGAATTCTTCTCATTTCCCTTAAATTTATCTAAATTTACTCCAATTTTTCTGAAATTAATGGAATTTTTTCGATTTTTAAAATTATTTCCAATCCATTTGAATTATTTTTTGGTTATAAATTAGTAAGATTTCAAAGATATGAAATTATTTTTTAGAATTTACCCTGAATTCTTATTAATTAACCCTGAATTCTTTTAAATTCTGTGGAATTCTCTTGATTTTTTTTTAATTCACTTGAATTTTGCTAAATTTACTCAATTCTACATTAAATGGATTTAAATTTTTTTTTTAAATTTTATATAATTGATCCTGAGGATCAATTGATAAAATGATCAAAGAATTTGAAATATTTTAAGGTATTTTTTCGAATTCCTTGGCATTTTCCAGAGCTTTAAAAAATTGCAAGGAATTTGAAAAGATTTTAAAGGATTTGAAATATTTTAGGCTATTTTAAAAGATTACACAGAAATTTTAAATTGATTTCAGTAATTTAATGGGATTTTAAATATTTTATGTTCTTTTAAAAGATTAGAAAGAAATTTTAAATTGATTTCAGTAATTTAATGGCATTTTAAAGGATTTAACTTTCAAGGGATTTAATAAGATATTAAGGGATTTGACATATTTTAGGAAATTTTAAACGATTGCCAGAATTTTTTTTATTTATTTCAATAGTTTGAAGGGATTTCAAACACTTTAAAAATATTTTAGGATATTTTAAAACATTCTAAGGCATCTTCAAGAGATTTAAAGAATTTCAAGGGTTTTAATAATATTAAGGGATTTTAATATTTTCATGGATTTCAAAGAATTTATTTGTAAGAAATGAAAGGTTTCGTAGGGTTTCAAAGATTTGAAGAGATTTTCAGATATTTTCTGCAATTCATTTGGGATTCGCCCTGAATTCTTATTAATTTATCCTGAATTCTTTTAAATTCCTCTAAATTCACTCAATTCCACTCAATTCGATGAATTTTTTCTAATCTTCGAATTGTTTTCAATTCACTTAATTGTTTTTCAAATACAGCTTGATTTTTTATAAACTTTATCTAAATATTCTCATTTCCCTTAAATGTCTCTAAATACACTCAAATTTGACTGAAATCAATAGAATTTTTTCGATTTAAAAAATTTTTTGTTGAAAATGAATTTGTTTTAACTGCAAATTTAACTTTTCCATGTTTGGTTTAACATTTATGTTCTTCAGTTGAAAATTCAGCTATTTCTTTGAAAATTTCTGTATTTTGTTGAAACTTTTTCTTTTGTGGTAGAATATTAATCTTCTTTGACTGATTCACCGTTTTGGTTGAGAAATTATTTCTTTGGTTGAAAATTTAACTATCAGGTTGAAAATTCCTTTAAAAATTCAAGTTTTGGTTGAAAATTCATGCATTTTGTTAAAATTAATCTTTTGTGGTAGAATATTAATCTTCTTTGACTAATTCACATTTTAATGTATTTCAAAGAATTTATTTGTAAGAAATGAGAGGTTTCGTAGGGTTTCAAAGATTTGAAGAGATTTTAAAATATTTTTGGCAATTCATTTGGAATTCGCCCTGAATTCTTATTAATTTATCCTGAATTCTTTTAAATTCTTTTGAATTCTTCTAAATTCACTCAATTCCACTCAATTCGATGAATTTATTCTAATCTTCGAATTGTTTTCAATTCACTTAATTGTTTTTCAAATTCAGCTTGATTTTTTATAAATTTTATCTAATTCTTCTCATTTCCCTTAAATTCTCGATTATTTTAACCTCACCTTGAAATCTTGGCCATTTCATCAAATTCTTTTGAATTCCCCTGAATTTTTCTAAGCTTTTTTCAAATTTACTGAATTCAATTAAGTTTTTTCATATTTTTAAATTGTTTTCAATTAAATTGAATTTTTTTTTAATTCAGATTGAATTTTTATGAGTTTCATTGAATTCTTCTCGTTTATCTTAAATTACTCTAAATTCGTTCCAGTTTTAAGGAAATCAATGGATTTTTTTTCGATTTTTAAAGTGTTTTCCAATTTATATATGTATTTTGTTAAAATTAATCTATTTTGGTAAAATGTTAATGTTTTTGGTTGAAAATTCACTTCTTTGATTCCTTTAAAATTCCTTTAAAAATTCAAGTTTTGGTTAAAAATTCATGCATTTTGTTAAAATTAATCTTTTTTGGTAGAAAATTAATCTTTTTGGTTGAAAATTCATTTCTTTAATTGAAAATGATTTTTTTCTAAATTGAAAATTAATTTTTTTAACTCACAATATAACTATTCAATTTTTTGTCGATTTTTTAATAGAAATTTTATCTTCTTTGTTGAAAATTCATCTGTTTGGTTGAAATTTTTTCTTTTTTCGTTATAAAATTCAACGTTTGGGTTAAAAATTCATTTTTTTGGTTGAAAATTCGTTATTTTAGTTAAGAATTGATTTCTTTTCTTAAAAATTTAACTATTTTGTTCAAAATTCGTTTTGTTATTGTTGAAAATGAATTTTTTTTAACTGCAAATTTAATTTTTCCATGTTTGGTTTAACATTTATTTTCTTCAGTGGAAAATGCAGCTATTTGGTTGAAAATTCATTTCTTTGATTGAAAATTAGTTTTTTTTATTGAAAATTATTTTTTTAACTGAAAATAGAACTATTCCCTTTTTTGTCGAAATTTTTTTTTGTAATATAAATTTAATTTTCTTGGTTGAAAGTTCATCTGTTTGGTTGAAAATTGAAATGTTTTGTTGAAAATTCATGTATTTTGTTGAAAATTTAACTATTGTGTTAAAAATGAATTTTTTTTGTTTGGTTTAAGGTTCCTAATTTTAGTTCAAACTTAATTTCTTTTCTTAAAAGTTCAACTATTTTGTTGAAAATTCGTTTTTATTGTTGAAAATGAATTTTTTAAACTGAAATTTAACTATTCCATGTTTGCTTTAATATTTATGTTCTTCAGTTGAAAATTCAGCTATTTCTTTGAAAATTTCTGTATTTTGTTGAAACTTTCTCTTTTGTGGTAGAATATTAATCTCCTTTGACTAATTCACCATTTTGGTTGAGAAATTATTTCTTTGGTTGAAAATTTAACTATTAGGTTGAAAATTCCTTTAAAAATTCAAGTTTTGGTTGAAAATTCATGCATTTTGTTGAAATTAATTTTTTTTTTAGAAAATTAATCTTTTTGGTTGAAAATTAGTTTTTTTAATTGAAAATTAATTTTTTCAACTCAAAATATAACTATTCAATTTTTTGTCGATTTATTTAATAGAAATTTTATCTTCTTTGTTGAAAATTCATCTGTTTGGTTCAAAATTTTCCTTTTTTCGTTAGAAAATTCAACTATAGGGTTAAAAATCCATTTTTTTGGTTGAAGATTCATTATTTTAGTTAAAAATTGATTTCTTTTCTTAAAAATTTAACTATTTTGTTCAAAATTCGTATAGTTTTTGTTGAAAATGATTTTTTTTCCTGCAAATTTAAGTTTTCCATGTTTTTTTTAATATTTATTTTCTTCAGTTGAAAATGCAGCTATTTGGTTGAAAATGTCTGTATTTTGTTGAATCTTTGTCTTTTGTGGTAGAATATTAATCTTCTTTGACTAATTTACCTGTTTGGTTGAAAAATTATTTTTTTGGTTGAAAATTTAACTATTAGGTTGAAAGTTCGTTTAAAAATTCAAGTTTTGGTTGAAAATTCATGAATTTTGTTAAAATTAATCTTTTTTGGTAGAAAATTAATCTTTTTGGTTGAAAATTAGTTTTTCTTAAATTGAAAATTAATTTTTTTAACTCAAAATATAAATATTCAATTTTTTGTCGATTTTTTAAATAGAAATTTCATCTTCTTTGTTGAAAATTCATTTGTTTGGTTGACAATTTTCCTTTTTTCGTTAGAAAATACAACTATTGGGTTAAAAATTCATTTTTTTGTTAAAGATTCATTATTTTAGTTAAAAATTTATTTCTTCTCTTAAAAATTTAACTATTTTGTTCAAAATTCGTTTTTATTGTTGAAAATGATATTTTCTTAACTGCAAATTTAACTTTTCCATGTTTGGTTTAACATTTATGTTCTTCAGTTGAAAATTCAGCTATTTCTTGGAAAATTTCTGTATTTTGGCAGAATATTAATCTTCTTGGTGACTAAT
>CAKNYM010041208.1:0-11768 GCA_932195095.1 Andricus curvator
TTTTCTACTCATCCTTCCCGTCTGTTCAATAAAACGTCACGTGCCGTTAAAAATCCGCCTAGTCGAGAAGAGATTCAAGTCTTCTGGGAACAAGTATATGGAGATATTTATCAGCTAAATGAAGACGCTTCAGATATATCACTCTTTCGTAACTTTTGCCAAAGGCAAAGGTTACAAGGTCCAGAGGAAGAGTGTCCACTAATTACTGCTGAAGAAGTGAAGAAAGTTATCGCTAGAACTAAGAACTTTTCAGCGCCTGGGCCAGATAAAATCAACAACTTTTGGTGGAAGAAGTTTACTTCTACGCACCAACATCTAGCTCGTATATTTACTACTTTCTTAAACGGAGAACAACCAGTCCCGCTGTGGCTAGTGGAAGGACGCACGGTATTGATTCCTAAGACTGGAGATTTGTCAAGTCCAAAGAACTACAGGCCCATAGCTTGTTTAAACACCAGCTACAAGCTATTCACTGGCATCCTCAAAGAGAGGATATTAACATCTATCGAGCCGGTATGGAGTGCAATAGTTGAACAACGTGGATGCAAGAGAGGTCTGGCAGGTTGCAGGGAGAACCTGTTAATAGACAGGTGTATCAGCCAGGACTCGATCAGGTATCGACGCAATCTGTCCATGGCTTGGATTGACTACCGTAAGGCATTCGATAACACGAACCATGAGCTACTTATTAATCTCATTGAATGCATGGAGGTGCATCCAAAAATAGTGAGATGCATAAAAGAGCTTATGCTCTTGTGGCGGACAAGATTTGTCATAACATCTGACAAAAGACAAGTGACTACAAGCTATATCACATATAAGAGGGGAGTCTTCCAAGGAGACTCTCTAAGTCCGATACTTTTCTGCATCTCCCTCTTGCCTCTATCTATTGTGCTCCGAGGCAAAAGCTCTGGATACCTATGTGGCCCGCCGAACAAAAGAGAACATAAGGTCAACCACCTTTTATACATGGACGACCTTAAACTCTTTGCTTCCTCGAAAGAGGACCTTAACATCCTTGTGGAGGCGGTAAATAGGTACTCTAAAGCGATTGGCATGAGCTTCGGACTGGACAAGTGCGCCTGCGTCCACCTACACCAAGGAAGACTAGAAACTACATCATCGGGTCACGATCAGGATGTTCAACTCATCGGCGGAAATACCATTCAACATCTTGGTATTGGAGAAACATATACATATCTTGGAATACCGCAAGCGGAAACCCATGATGTGCTTGCGTTAAAAACGGCCTTTGGAAAAAGGTATCGCCAAATTCTCAGAAAAATTTGGGCTTCCAAATTATCTGGAAAGAATAAGATCCAGGCGACCAATTTGCTGGCCGTTCCTATACTGCTCTACACGTTTGGTGCAGTAAAATGGAACGTCGATGAGTTGAAGCAACTTGACCGAAGCACACGCAAGATGATGACAATCCATCGAAGTCATCATCCTAGATCTTCCGTACCTCGAATATACCTCCCTCGAGATAAAGGGGGTAGAGGCTTGCTGAGCTTAGAGTGTCTTCATCGCAGAACGGTTCTGGCTACAGCCTGCTCAGTTCTAAATAGCACAGATTTTCTTATGCGACTAGTACATCAACATGAAGTCGTCAATGCTGCGGCGTTTCTATATCGTGCCGCAGATAGGGCCGCAGAGGAGCTTGGCCTCCCATTTGATTCCAGCGACACTACACATGGCCTAGCATCACTAACACCTTTGGTGCTCAAAAGTCGCGTACAGGAAGCAGAACATACGCTTCTACTAAGAGAACATGCTGACAAGCCCCTTCATGGTAAATTCTACGGCATTATACGTAGAGAAGAGCTCTCGATGGGTCTGTCCAACATGTTTCTCAAGTCTGCTGGATTAAAATCGGAGACTGAGGGATTTCTTTTTGCCTGTCAAGATGGCGTTATAGACACCTTAGTTTACCGCGAGCGCATAATGAATATACCTGTAGGCGATACCAACTGCCGAGCGTGCAAGCAAGAGCCAGAAACACTTGGACATGTTCTCAGTGGATGCTCAAAATATGCACGATACGGGTACATAGAGAGACACAATGCGGCTCTAAAAGTGTTATATTACCATCTGAGGCACTTCTATGGTGTTGATCTATTGCCCGTCTTGCCATACGCCCAGGGGGAACTCGAGTCCGTTGTGGAGAATGATCAGTGTAAGATCTACTGGAATTTCTCATTCTCGACCACTCAACGTATCAGTGCTACGAAGCCTGATATTGTCCTCCAAGATCTGAAGAACAAGATCATTTACGTGATTGAATTCTCGGCACCAGCCGATGGTAATATCACGGCAAAGGAGGAAGAAAAACGGGCGAAATATCAAGCACTTCTTTTCGAGCTGAGCAGGCTGTACCAAGGCTTCAAAGTCCATCTTGTAGTTCTCATAATCGGCTGTCTTGGAGGTATGAAAGCTTCATTTATTAGCCAACTCAACAAGATTCCGGCTTGCCAGCGTCAGGCTCATTCCATCGCGAACCGGATGCAAAAGGCTGTTCTTCTGGGATCACTGCATCTGGTCCGTCAACACTGTTCCTCATAACATTCTACAAAGATTGGTAGCTCTAAAAAAGTATCCAGAGGTGAAACTTCATCTCCAACTGTCCCGTCTGCCGCGTAAGATCATCCGCGGCTAGAGACCTGACTCCAAGGAACAGTGTTGCCCGATGTTTCTCGCGTAAATTTCCCGCTCTTGCTTACCTTCTAGGACAGAAGGAGCAGAAGCGGATGACGTACACGTTCCAGTTGCGTCGGGATTGGTTGCTTTTAAAGAACCATGATCGTAGCTTCCGGAGCCTACAACTTCTCACATAAAAAAAATATATATATATATGTATATGGGGCATAATTTCTGAAGTGTACCCATCTCGAAAACGAAAGTTGTCTGATCAGGCTAAAAATTGGCCCAATTGTAGTCCTACTAGATAGCACTCCTCACACCAAAAATTAATTCATTTTGATAATTATTTATCAAAGTGGAGGGGGTACAATTTTTGGGTTTTTTGAGCAAAGCCTTACTTTCAAACGTTTGTAACTTTTGTCCTATTGCCTTAAACAAAATTTCACTTGAAATGTTTTCGATAGAATTTTTCATAAAATTTCTGGTGGTGATAACGATTTTTGAAAAAAATCAAAATTTGACCCAAATTTTTGAAAATCAAAAATAAATTTGACTTTTTTTTAAACTTGGGCACTTTTTTTTTCTTCAAAATATTTTTAAACGAAAGCTGAGATTTTTTACTATAAGACCTCCAATTTTAAGAGTGGCAAATTAATTTGTCTTTGAGTAATAGAACGATACGTAAACAAGATGCCGTGATAGGGCGGGTGGCGCGCGATTTTCCCTAGTGCGCTCACGCCGACGTTCGTTGTGCAACGCTTTAGTGCCAGTTTTTTAAGTTAAGTAATATTACATGGTAATATTATCTGTCTTTCTGTTCGATTTTTTGGCGATAGTCTCAACAGTTGTTTTCTTTGCAGGCTTCTTTGCGGTTTTTGTTTTTTGCCATTCGAGAAGATGTCGTATTTCTCAGAGGACGAAAACTTCTTGAGTTGAAGTTTTCCGTCTTGAGTGGAAATGAAAGCGTGGTGCTGTAATGTATCTGGCATCATGACAGCTTTGTCAAATCTGGTTTTCAGTCACCCGGTGGCTAAGGCATGATTTTCTTTGCTGCTGAAACAAATTTCGGTTTCCTTACAGTTACTGTTTGCCCACTGAAACAAAGCATGGAGAGTGAGCATGTGATGTTTCGGAGAACATTGTAAGCTTGAACGTACTGCTTGTCTCTTTATATTCGCTCCTATACCATCACATGCACCCTTACCATGAGATGTTCCATGGAAATGTCATTCAGCTTGGATACCAAAATCTTCTTCATGGACTTGGAGATTAACAAAGCTACTCCTATTTTTGAAATGTTGCCCTATACCATCAGTGAAATAGTAGATTTTACTTGGCCTGAAATGAGTTTTCAAGTATTCTACTATTATCTTTTGATACTCGTGAACAGCCACCATGTGATGAGCTAAATTATCATTGCGATACATTCTGGATTATGAAGGCGTAATTCTCAAAAACTCCCCAGGCAATAAATTTTCCTTCAGGTTTTCGAAGAAAAATGTAAATGTAAAAAAAATGTAAATTCAAAAGATGCATATTCTCACTTCTAATTTTTAAAGCATATTCCCAATTAATTTTATACTTACCGTAATGCAGGCCTTTGTTAATTCACCCTGCAAATGCAGAGAACAGTTATTCTAGCAGCATATAATATTACTTAACTTAAAAAACTGGCACTAAAGCGTTGCACAAAGATCCTCGGCCTGAGCGCACTAGGGGAGATCGCGCGCCACCGGCCCTATCACGGCATCTTGTTTATGTATCTTTCTATTGCTCAAAGACAAATTAATTTGCCACTCTAAAAATTGGAGGTCTTATAGGAAAAAATCTCAGCTTTCTTTTAAAACTATTTTGAAGAAAAAAAAAAGTGCCCAAGTTTGAAAAAAGTCAAATTTATTTTTGATTTTCGAAAATATGGGTCAAATTTTAATTTTTTTCAAAAATCGTTATTACCACCAGAAAGCGTGTGAAAAAATCTATCGAAAATATTTCAAGTGAAATTTTGTTTAAGGCAATAGGACAAAAGTTACAAACGTTTGAAAGTAAAGCTTTTCTTAAAAAACACAAAATTGTACCCCCTCCACTTTGATAAATAATGATCAAAATGAATTAATTTTTGGTGTGAGGAGTACTATCTAATAGAACTACAATTGGGCCAATTTTTAGCCCGATCGGACAACTTTCATTTTCGAGGTGGGTACACTTCAGAAATTATGCCCCATATATATATATATATATATATATATATATATAATATATAATTTCGATGGAAACACGACGGCGAAACCGGCGAAACGCCCACATTGAGTGGACGGATCGACTCAGGGATGACGTGCTAGACTGCTACGATGCTAGCATTATCCCTGTTCACCGAGGCTTTATGGCGCGTATGCACACTCTGTGGTGCCAGAAACACGCAGAGCTTCAGCACGTTTCGCATCAGTCTTTGCTCAGTTTATGGTGCTGCGAGAACTTTGGCTGATTCAAATCGAAGGCTGAAACCAACGATGGATCAAAAGACCAAAAAACGCTTGCATCAACTGAACCCGAAGATTGGATGGGCAAGACAGAATGCGTCCCGTGTTCAACGTGTGATTGACTACATAACATCTGGTAGACCGTTTACGGAAAGGGTTCGACAGTTTGCCCAAGAACTAAGGATCTTGAATCACACACTAAACAAGTGAAAGCTGCTGACAATCAAGCAGCATATTGTTGACAAAATACGGCTGTTATCTGACGCAAGGAGGAGAATACAGAAGAGGGAAATATGGATCAGGGAGAATCAACAGTTTCTCGCTGACCCATCGCGCCTCTTCAGCGATCTTTCTGTTTCTGTCAAAAATCCACCCAAGCCCAAGGAGGTAGAGACTTTTTGGAGAGAGGTGTACAAGATGCCGAAAACACTAGAGTTGAAAGAAGAAACTAAAAATATCATCCGCTTCAAGGAGTTTTGCGACAACCTCATAAAATCTGAGGAGGAATGTCCATCAATCACTGCCGAAGAGGTGAAAAAAGCACTTAGAGGCGCGAAGAACTTTTCCGCTGCTGGACCAGATTGTATCAAGAACTTTTGGTGGAAGAAGTTTACTTTTACACACCAACATTTGGCCCGCATATTCACCTCATATTTAAAGTCGCAGACGCCCATTCCGCAGTGGCTGGTGTTAGGACGCACTATACTCCTGCCAAAAAAAGGCAACTTGTCCAACCGAGAGAATTACAGGCCAATAACTTGTTTGAACACGCTGTATAAGATCTTTACAGCTGTCCTCAACAACATGATTGTTCGACGAATTGAGCCTGTATGGCTAGAGATGTACGAACAACGTGGCTCGAAAAAAGGTGTAGCAGGCTGTCGAGAGAACCTGCTAATTGACAGGTGTGTCTGTAAAGACGCTGCAGCCCATCAGCGCGTCCTGTCAATGGCCTGGCTTCACTACCGGAAAGCTTTCGATTCAACCTCTCGTAGACTTATCATCTGTCTGTTGGAAAGCTTGAAGGTACATCCACACATAGTGAGATGCATAGAGAGATTGATGCCTCTTTGGAAAACTAGATTAACTATCTCATCTAGGAATTATCGTGTGACAATGAACAACGTCACCTTCCAGAGGGGCGTCTTTCAAGGTGATACCATGAGCCCTTTGCTTTTTTGCATCACACTTTTGCCTCTATCTCTCGCACTACGAAATTCTCCTGGATACATCTGTGGCGACACTAATCAGCGCGAGCATAAGGTCACTCATGTATTTTATATGGATGACCTGAAGATATATGCCTCTGGTAGATGCAAACTTCAAACTGCTATAAATATTGTCAAGAACTACACAGGAGAGATTGGGATGGACTGTGGCTTGGACAAGTGTGCCAAAATTTATCTGAAGAAAGTAAAGATTACTGGCGTTCCCAAGGACCCTGAGCTTGTGGATGTAAGTGTTATCTGACATCCTAATACTGGAGAGACCTATACATACCTGGGCGTGCCTCAAAACCGCATTCAGGACGTAGCATCAGTGAAGGAATCTCTCCGAAGCAGATACTATGTCTTTTGGGGCAGAGAAAATGTAGATGTAGTGATCCAGTAGATTAGTCAGTATAGTCTCGCTCGTTGTCTCCTTTAATGAAATGAGGATAATATATTTAGTGAGGAGGTCCTGGATGGATAGGATGTAATTATTTTCGCATTGCGTTACCCCTAATGGTCCAACTATATCCATAGCGATTTTTTCATTTGGTTCCGTCGATATGTCTGGAATTACAGCTTCTACATTGGGTCGAATTCGTGTCAGTTTTTTCTGCTAGCAAGTTCTACATTTCTTAATGAAGTAAATTGCATCCTTTTCCATGTCCTCCCAAGAAGTTTACCCGGTAATCTTCGGATGGTTTTGTTTTCGCCAAAGTTGCCGGTCGCTACGTTTCCATGTGCTTCTCTTAAGAGATCTTTCTTTTCTTCCTCATTTAATAGTTTGTCAGGTCGCTCACAGAGGAAAAAATTATGTTCTATAAATTTTGTTTGCAGGAGGAAATTCAACATATCTCGAATGCGCACCCTCTCGATATTAGTGATTAGAGGGTCTTCCATGTGAAACTTCAATATCTTCCAGTCTTTACTAGTTACGAAGTCTCTTAGCTTAGTGTACATTAATTTCATCCAAGCTTCTTTGTCGTAATCTGGCAGTTGTATTCGCAACAATGAGAAGATATTTTTCTTTCTGACTTTAATCCAGTTTTTCCCGCCAGCTACGGGTTTGATTTTTAGCTTGCTCGGCCTGCGATCCGTTTTCCAAGAAGAGTATTTCTCGAAAATTTCCTTTTCGTCTCTCGGTTCGTGGTTTCTTAATCTTTTGGTGATGGTTTGATTAACCTCATTTGCTGATTCTTCCCCTACCACTTTTTTTTAGGTTAATTTAGATCTCCTCAGTTTCTGATTCATTATTATCAGTAGTAATCTCGCCATCGGATTCCGGGTTATTTTCTTCAGTATTGCCCTCTGTGTTTGCGGGTAGGTTTCCTGAAACATCTTCCAGTTGATGGATTGCATGCATTCGTGACAGTATTGACGTAGTCATTTGATTGCCCATACAATCGCTAAAAGTTCCTTCTCTCTGGTGGTGTAAGTTAATTCTGGTGCGTTTAAAGTTCTTGAAATATAACAAACAGGGTGTCCTTTTTGAGATAAAATTGCTCCTAAGCCTACATTGCTAGCATCTGTATTCAATTTAAATGTTTCATTGTAATCCGGGTATTTTAGTACGGGGAAGGAGCACAGATGGTCTTTCAATTCCAGAAAGCTTATCTCACAAGCTGAAGTACACTCGAAAAGTTGATCCTTTTTTGTTAGTTCCGTCAATGGGTTGGCTATAGTGGAATAATTTTCAATAAATTTGCAGTAGAATCCAGATAATCCTAAGAAGGACATTACTTCTTTTCGGTTTGTTGGTCTTTTAAAATTAGTAATCGCTGATACTTTATTCGGATTAGATTTTACTCCATCTTTTGTCATCAAGTTCCCCAGATATTCAAGTTCTGGTCTCAAAAACTCGTACTTATCAGGCTGAAATTTTAACCCGGTCGCACGCAGACGTTCAAACAATGTGACTATATTTTCGTTGTGCTCTTGTAGTGTTTTACCAAATACGGCAATGTCATGCAGATAGAGAAAGCAAATTTTCCCAATCAGCCCTCTTAATGCCGTATCCATCATGCTTTGGAACGTTGCTTGAGCATTTTTTAAACCCATCGGTAGACGATTAAAGTGAAAATGGACTTCTAACGTCGGAAAAGCAGTGCACTTTTTGGAATCATCATCCATTGGGATTTGATGAAAACCGAAACTCAGATCGAAAGCCGAAAAGAATTTGGCTTTTCCCAGGTGTTCGAGGATATCGTCAATTACCGGAAGTGGATACGCGTCTTGATCAGTTTTCTCGTTCAGCTTCCTGAAATCGACGTTTAGTCTCCACTTAGTTTTCCCTGAGGCATCTCTCTTCTTTGGGACCACCCAGAGGGGTGAGGTAAAGGGTGAGTTTGATTCGGCTACAATATTTTTTGTAAGCATGTCGTTTACTTGGTTGTGAATTTCCTCTCGATGACATTCTGGATGTCGAGGCTGACGTAAGTTGATCATATTTACGTCTTTCAGTATATTTTTGTGGGAAGCTAAGCTTGTACGAGGTAGAGAATCACCCGGTAGTGTGAACATATCACGATAAGAAGTTGTTATTTTGTCAATCACGCCTCTGTGTGATTCTTCAATATGATGTAACCTTAGGTTTTCCGGTAGTAACTTTAACGTTGCTTTCAGCTCCTCCACGGTGATATAATTTATTTGTTCTTTGTGTTCTGGGAGTTTACTGATAAATTTAAATTTTATGTCATCATCTGACAATCTTATCTCTTTTTCAGTTTCGTTCCTAATGGGAATGAGAATCCGTGAGTCGTCTATCTGCAATGAGTCCGTAAATCCATGCAGTTTCTTTACTTAGAAAGGTGTGTTACGTAGACTCTTGCCGTAGCGAAGGGACGAATACAACTGATGCAGCCCTCGGGGGCTGCAGGGTGCGTCCCATTCCAGGACGGCTTTCCTTCCTAGCCTAACATAGAAAAGTGTCTATTGTAGGAAAACCACATTCCTTTGACGCAACCTGTTTTAGTACATTGTTACATTAAATGACAATATACAAGCTCTCTGTATAAAAAGGCAGATTATACAAACACGCAAGATATCAATAATCTGTGTCGCTCAATTTCCTCCGAAAAATAACACATTTATTCGCATTGTACACAAACTTTGCATATTTGCACAACTCAGGAGCTGTCTGCAATAACCGGTTATAGAATTTTGTTGAACCTGATGATAAACTGCTTGTAAGAAATGCAGTATTTGCCCAAAAGTAACATTGTGAAGCAAAACATCAGTCGCAAAACGATTGACAGTTCTTGTTTTGGACAAAATCACCTACAAGTGTACATAGAATACAGTCAAATTAGCTAAAAGAAGGCCTATTTATTTCAACAAATACACGTGCAATAAGTTTTTTCATGAGGAAAAGAAGATGCGCAGTTAAATTTCATATTTCAATATATGTTTGAAAAATTAAAATTTGAAACCTTTTTTGTACAAGCTCTCAGGTTCAACAAAATTGTGCAGATTATTGATATCTTGCATATTTGTATAATTTGCCTTTTTATACAGAGAGCTTGTAATATTGTCATTTAATGAAACAAGGTACTACTTTCGGAGTAAGTTGCCGAAAATTGTACAGTTACACTGATTCGGCGTGAATATTGCATGCATGAATTCGGGGGCGAATTGATTATAAGATATTATATTGTTTACAGTTGTATTGCACAGTCTGCATTTAATGATATTACTCACCCCAACCACCTACACCCACCCAACCTGTTTGGGAATTCACCCACTTATTTGGTTAGAGGCCCCTAATTTTCGTACACGATGTGTTCGGCCCTGAATGAATCAGTGTTGATCACAGTGGGTGTTTCATTACCTGCAGACTTGATTCATAACGGATGGTAGTTTTTCCTTTTCTCGCTAGGATCGCCCAAAGGAAAATCCGGGCTCGAAAACTGCCTTACCTGCTCCCTGCTTCACTGAATAGTAGAACACTTTATTAAAATGATGCTATCGAGAAAAATTTATTTCTTTTAATTTTTACAACATAAATATAATTTTTTCAAAAAAAGCGAACTTTACCGAAAGCCTTTATATTCTTTACAGTATGTATACAAAAAATCAGACAAAATGTCTTCACCGTTTGGCCTGAATCTTATTTTTGCTATTTACACTCGATTTCCAGGGCCCTTATGAAGCTAGGTTAATGCAAATAATGCAGTTTAGTGCGTTTAATTGCCAGAGTAAAGTAAAACCGGTGATGCTGAATGAGTAAGGAATTTAAACGAAAAGCTGTTGAGGCCCGGAATGTCCGAATTAAAATTTTTTTTTGTATAGTTACGATAGATTTAACTAAAAACTTTATGATTTTAATTGAAGCTACACGAGAGTAGAATTCTGACCTTAAAAGGATGTATGTACATTGATAAATGGATGGCCAATCAATGTCCTCGTGAATTATGCGGAAACAGTGATTGGTAACAATATCTGAAAAGCAAATGACTAATATAACAAATGACTAATAACAGTTTTTGCGTCCGGCCTATATCATTATGCGATTTAGTGGCTAATCACTGCTTTCAAAATCAGTAATCTGTAACCTGATGTAGTCTGCGAGGTGGTCAATGACCTTATTTCACCATATTTTTAGTGGCCAATCACACAATCATTGGCCTATGTTAATCTCTATTTCGTCATGGATAGTGATTGTATTTTTTGACATTATTGTTAATTTCTTCAAATATAAATTATCTACTACTCTTAACGCTTAACTTACTATATGGTAATTTAAATCTTTATAACATTGAGTATCCATCTGTGTATTTTACAATTTTGTTCAAAGCTTATATAGTGTGTTTTTACAAATTGTTAAACTGGAAAAATTCCTTAAGTGGCCAATGATTGTACCAACTGAAATCATGACCATGTGTGATTTCATGCTTCAAAAGGACTGAATTATATCTAGGACTTCTGTGGAAATTATTTTGATGTTCATTTCTCCTTATACTAACAAGGGTGGTTAGGTTGGTGTCCGACGCCGATTTTTTTGTAACTTTGCAGGTGAAAAGAGGATCCCAGACTATAAAAAAAAATTAATTTTTTGGACAATCGTTCATATTTAGGGGTGGAAAACACCCCTTCTATATTTTTGATACTTTTACTGTTTTAAGAGGTATCATTGTTTTTTCTTTCTTGTTTTTGCAAGAAATTGTTCTAATTGATTCTATATTATAATATTATCTTGAGTTTTTAAAATACTTACCCCCTAGAGTATGATAATTCAAAAAAGCTACCCCTATAGGATGCTTCGCCATATGACACATAGTTTAAGATTTTGGACTTTGTTGCTGCAAACATCTAGTTTTGATAATTAATTCTATTAAGAATTATCAGTTTTATTCGAAATAACCCCTAAATTATGTGCCATCCACCCCTTTAGTATTATTAATAAATAAAAAATTTAGTTATTAATATGACATTTTTGTAAGTAATG
>CAKNYM010041212.1:0-25549 GCA_932195095.1 Andricus curvator
TTATTAACCTAATTTTAAAATCCCATGTACAATATTCAATATATTTGTATTTTATAAACCTCGAGAGTTTTATAATGTATTCCCTGTGGAATCAACTCTTTTAAAACATTCCATAAGAATTCCTGAAAAACATAATCATTAAATATTTCAAGACTTCATTGCATGTATTTGAAGTCTTTCCTTTAGGTGTGAATTTTTGAAAACAAAAATCAACCCAAACCTCCTAATAGCCAACAAGTCAACGAAACCGAATCGGGAAGTCGGGCGAACTCGGCCCGAGCTTCGGGTTCGTGCTCGTGCTCGTGCATTTTCGGCTTTACACAAGGCTGGCCGAGTTGAGCAAAGTGGGGGAACCTTTCCCATCCATTCTTGGCTCGCTTTTCCTCTCGCCAATTTTTAGGTCGTTTTTGCTCTCGCGCGTTTTTACTTCGCTTCTACGTACGTTTTTTTTTTCGTTCGCTTTTGCTCTGAGCGTTTCATTTCAGAATGCGTTTTGATCTTTGTTTACTAAAATAATTTCTGTGAAAAAATTCGACTATTACATTTATATTTCAAGAACTATGTTCCAAATAGACGAAATGAATATATATATATTTAAAAAAAAAAAGAGTAATTGGTTCCTCGTTTAGAGGTGGGCCGGGAATGCGCAGATGGAAACATATGAACTCTTATCTAATACAACGCTGCTGAAGGCTGGTGACCTTCTCAGTATAAAACATCAAGCAATTGCGACTCTCTCGGTTTCCATTCTTTGTCCTCGCCCCCCCCCTCTCCCCCCGTAACAGAAGTTTTGGTGGGACTGACGTAAGAACTGGACTCTCCACTATACGACGAATCACTACTTAACTTGGGCATGATTTCGACTCGCACAGCAAATTTCGCGCATAAAGGTGGTAGTTGGGTGTACAATCTAAACATGAATAATACAAACAATAAAGTAGCCTCGGAATGGACTGAAACTTTGATTGAGGTTTTGAAATATGGTCAGGAGTAGATAGGGAATCACATGGTAGTCAAGGGGTCGGTTTGAGTATGAATGAAAAAGCAAGATATATGTTCCAAAAACGACTTAAATACTTTTTTTCTCCCCTTTTCAGATAGTTGGAAAAAAATCTTTCTGATTGTAGGATTTATTATAAAGATACGGAAATATACGCTGAAGTAAAGGAATTACCTTCTTCGTTTTAAATCAAATACAACTTTAGTCATTTTTATCTGAAGAACATTGAACATATGGTCGTTGCGAAGCGCGACGACCAAATTGCGCGCAGCAAGCGCGCTCAAACTTTTGGGTTTCTATTATACAATGAACAGAAACGAGCGTGAAGCGCGAGGTTCACATGATGATCATACCAAATATCGAGCGCGAAGCGCGAGTGTCGTGATGAGAATGTGTTCCTTAAGGTCGATAGAACCTTAAGTAAATTAGTTCTTATTTTTATGTAAAACTGACATAATTAAACCAAAAGCAGGTCATAACGATGAAGCTTACTAAGAGAGTATTAGCCTGCGAAGCGCGCAATAGCGAGCACACGAAGTGTGAAAACCTAGGCGACAAATGTGTCCGAGCGCGTAGCGCAAGGTGAATGCATTATCGAGCGCGAAGCGCGAGATAAACATATAATCGAGCGCGAAGCGCGAGGTGAATACCTAATCGAGCGCGAAGCGCGAGATCCAACAGGTGCGCGCCCTAGGCGCGCTGAAACTTGCGAGCGAAGCGAGCCGCGCGCGAAGCGCGCGATGACAATATTCCCGCGAAGCGGGCAGATTTTTTTAAGCTCACATATGTGGGGAGTCACTGTGCCAGTATGGTAGTCGGTCGCATATAAGTTCGCTCTTTAAACTTTAGTTGTTTTTACTGGTAAATTGTGAGCAATATCCTTTACAATGTGGTTCTAGTCTGACTAACAGTCATTGTTGTGAAATAAACAAGTCCATTTTGGATGCAGTTCGGTCTCTTTTATAATAAATTGTGACTAAAAGTGAAACGCGCGTTCGTTCACGTTTCCTTTGTGTAGCGTCTACATTTCTCCAGCAGGTGCTTGTATTTGTTCGTAATTGTTCCAATAGTGTAGTGCAAACATATTTATATTTGGCATAATGACATTGAATATGACTGAGGACAAATTT
This sequence comes from Andricus curvator, assembly GCA_932195095.1. Taxonomy (NCBI): domain Eukaryota; kingdom Metazoa; phylum Arthropoda; class Insecta; order Hymenoptera; family Cynipidae; genus Andricus; species Andricus curvator. The sequence goes on from CAKNYM010041212.1 coordinate 2,131, forward strand.
GAGCTGCTGATGCAGAGATTCGGAAACTTGGGAATCTCGATTTCATCCCTGTAACGTACATTAAACTAGACTATCTCAAACTTGAAAACAAGGAACTCAAGAACAAACAAGGAAGATTCAAATCTATTATCTTGGAGCAGGAATGAAAAATAGAGGCTATGGACAGAGCGCTCAGAAATAACAATTTGATCGTGTTTGGAGTTGCTAAGGAGAACGAAGAAAATCTGGTGAGCGTGACTTATGTGATTTTCAAATCTCATCTTAATATCGATCTACAAATGAATCAAATCGATACTGCTAGACATCTGAGTGGTAAAAAGCAAGATATGTCTCATAGGCCCCGCCATATCCTGACCCAGCTACGCTCATTCAAAGATAAAAAACCTCGTATTGGCTCAACTGAAGAAACTTCGTGATACTGGAATCATCATCTCCGAAGATTATACAAAAAAGGTCCAGAAGGAAAGAAAAACTCTTTTTTCATATTTGAAAAGAGCAAGGGAGAGTGGCCTGAAAACATCTTCAAGTTACAATCTTTTATACGTTTGTGGAGGGAAAAAGATTCAGTTGTGCGGAGTTGCAATTGTTGGAAAGCATAATTCGGGATGCGGAAGGGAGCAGAGATAGGGATAATCTACCGGAAAGAGAGACCACTGGATGTAACTCGAAACGTAAGGCCTCAGAATCCTCTCCCACCAAATTCAAGAGACAGACGGGAGTGTTCCCTCCTCTCATTCGGACCACTTTGGACGGACGTCAAAAAAAAAAGAACTAAAAAAAACTAAGGAACCTGGGCTCGGACGGACCTGTCGCAAACACCCCAAAATTTATATTCTGGAATTGTCATGGTCACGTAAAACTTTTAAATTCTAGCATTGATTTAGATAATTTTGATGTTATAGGTATTGTTGAAACATCCCAGATAACAATGTGAAACGCATATGCGACTCACATTGCACGCACGCATGCGAATTAATCCGCACGCGTGCGTTCACCACGAATGACAGATGCGTCCTCATATGAGACGCATATCGCTCGCACGGGTGATGGTCGCACGCATGCGTGTGAAATGCGATCATCGTGCGACTGTACCCTGAATCCTAAAATACTATTTATATATTTAAATATACACTGTCCGATTTCTTCTAAGTTATTTAAAATGTTATATTTCTATAACATTGATAGTGAGCACGATATATTATAATGGCACGATAATATAAGAAAAAATAAGGTTATGTTTGTATACTGATACCTACTCTGCAATTGATATCAAAGCTGCTGTATGCTACACTCGATCGTATCCAATAAGCATAAACACCTAAAAACACTTCACTTTAAAATTATATCCGTGAACAATAACGAGTAAAACGCGGAAAACTATAAACAAAGCGGTAAACGCGGGCTGATGGCGGGAGACTGTGGAAGACAGAGCGGGGAGACTACGTGGGTGCGCGACGGCTATCATCATTTCAAAGATATCGTTTTCAAAAACTGAGCGCGCTTTTTAAACTTCTTATCTCAACTTGAAAGTATTAACATCATTATAAAATTGATTAGAATTCATTAGAAAATTAAAGATGTATTAAAGTATTCAAAAAATAAGTACTCAAAATTAGGAAAATTCGATTAAACATTAAAGTTGGGTTTCTGCAAATACTTCAACAAATTTCTAAACTGTAATTCTAAATTTTATGCAATGAAAATTACAAATTGCAGTTATAAAAAATAAAAAGTATTTCATGCGCTATTTGAAATTAAAATTCAAAATTATATCTAATTAGATCATTATCTACCCATCACAGCATTGCGACAGGTGATAACGGCATGCGTGCGTTATGACTCGCACAGCGTACCTCGCACGCATGCGAGTACTGTGCGTCGCACGATTGTTATCTGGGATGGTTGACCCATGTACCAAAAAATTCTCACGTAACGCATAATGGTCATAATTTTTTCTCTAATGCTCTGAATGAAAATTCGAGAGGTAGGGCAAGTGGTGGCCTATCTCTTTTTATAAACAAATCCTACTTAAATTGTGAGCTTATTGATAAAACGGAATATTGGATCCTAGTACGAATTACCAATATAAATAGGACGAATTTTACCTTGGGAATTTGTTATTTTAATCCAGCGGTTGATATTGATATTATTTTACAATTATTTGAAGAAACTTTATGTGCATTATCAGGTAAATTTAATAACGTTGCTACCATTATTTATGGCGATTTTAATAGTAGGGTTGGATGTTTGGGTCAGGGTCCTCCTGAGATGTTTACTCACACTGATTTTTGTATTAATAGTGATAGTCAAGCTATTGTACACAGCAGGAGGGGGCTGAGACTGGTCGAAATTATGAAAAATAAGGAATTCTATTTACTAAACGGCAGATCACGGAGTGACAATCCAGCAACATTCGTATTCATGAATGCAAGGGGAAAAGCATAAATGATCTAGTTTGGTGCAACGCTGAGGCACTAAGTTTAATAAATGACCTGAAGATGGATCACTCTGTACCCTTCTTTGATTATTTCCCTGTCATAGTGTCCTCCTGTTGTTTTCCTGCTTCTGTTAGTCAGTCTGACATTTCGAAAGTAAACAAAAATAAGTCATTAACCTACCTCAAGTGGGACGATAGCAAGCAGGAAATTTTTTCGAGCAAACTTTATTCATCAAATAAGCTTAAAGTAATTTTGACAAAATCGATATTGACGGTTTAAGCTCGAATCTTAAGGACGCAATTGTTAATAGCGTGAGATTAGCTGAAATGTATAAAGAGAGGAACAGATTTTGTGGTCAACCTAAGCGTTACAAACCCTGGTTTGATAGTGATTGCCAACAAGCAAAAATTTTATTACTTAGTGCATTGAAAACTGCTAGCAGGGCTAACTTTTCTGACCAGACTAAATAAAATTATAGCAAAGCCAAAAATTCGTACCAAGTTCTAATCAGTCGTAAAAAATCGTGTTTTGAAAATAGTGTTGTTGTGGGTCTTGAGAAGGTTAATGTCATTAAGACTTTTTGGGAAACAATGAATAAATTTAGAGGACTGAAAACCAAATCAAATACTCTCACCACAAAAGATTGGGAAAATTATATCCGCTTTACGCTCCCGCTGAGACGCCTGTCTCCATCCTTATTTACGGATGTTCGTCACTCGTCACTAGATAGCAGCATTACAGCAAACGAAATCATCTTTCCAATCAACAAAACAAAACCTGATAAGGCCCCAGGTCATTTTTTAACCAAATATTTGAAAATGAATATTTGCCACTTGATTGCACAAAATCTTCGACACATATGCTTCAGAAAAAACATGATACTTCTAATCCCAATAACTTCAGACCGATAACCCTCCTAAACTCTGTCTTAAAAATTTTTACACAGACTCTACTATCCAGATTAGAAAAATGGTAGTCTTTCCGTAATGTCATCCCGGAAGCGCAAGCGGGTTTTCGCTGGAATAGGGGTTGCGTTGATAATATCTTCAATTTCGCCGCCACTTCATACATATATCTACAAAAATAAGACAGACACCTCTATGTAATAGAAGTCGATTTTTCAAATGCCTTTCCTTCGGTCAATCATACCCTCATCTGGAAAAAACTTCACGATTTAGGTGTAAGCTCGAAAATAATTAGGATACTGAAAAGTTTATATGAGAAAGCATCAACCCGTGTAAAGGTGGAAGATGAACTCTCAGATGAGTTACCGATTGCGGAAGGGGTCCTGCAGGGTAAAATTTTGAGTCCGATAATATATTTAACCTCTTAACTTCCGACATTGAGACTTTCTTTAGGGGAAAGGGTCTGGTCGGCCTTAGAATTTTGGGTGATAGAAATATTATTGTTTTAATTTATGCAGATGATTGAGTTATTCTAGTCGAATCCAAAATTGATACAATAAGAAAACTCAATGCCCTGAAGAAATATTGCAACATAAATAAACTGACGGTTAATAAAGACAAAACCAAGTATAGTATTTTCAAAAAAGGTCGATTTGACGAAAAACTTCTTGGTTTGAAATATGATGGTGATCAGCTGAAGTTTGTTTCTTGTTTTGTTTATCTTGGTACGATTTTCTCTAGATTAGGAATGTTCTGTTTGGTAGCTCATGCCGCTGCCGGCAGAGCCAACCTAGCCTCGTCAGAGGTCAACCATATTTTAATCCGAACCAAATGTTCTTACTGACCTTATATTATCAAAATACACGACTCGCTTATGAAGAGCACCTCATTATACATATGTGGCTTATATTGTTGGTCTGAACCATTTAGAAGTCTACGAGAATGCACAGGTTCGTTTTTTCAAGACTCTTTTTCGCTTACCGAGAAATACACCTGACTTTGCAATCAGGTTAGAATTGGGCTTATCCTGTGTGTCTTGTCACATTATAAAAATGGCGTTGAACTTGGCGGCACGGGTCTTCGATATGAACTGCCCGCGTTAATCTTTATTCAAAAACTGGCTCAAACCGCACACAGTCAAAACTTCAAATACGATTGGCTGGGTCAGCCTATAAGATGCCTGGAAGATGCGGGCATTAACCACAATTCAATTGAACTAAATGGTTACACCCTTAAAGGTCAAAATTTTGGACATGGTGAATACATATAATGTATACATGTTCTTTCAAGATTTGATCAGATTGGAAAACAGCAATTTTGGTGCAATTTATAAACATATTTTTTACGATGATCCACGACCTCGACAATATCTGTTATCAAAAGCCCCGTTTCATTTTAAACTCATTTTTATCCACCTTATGACAGTTTCCAAATTCATCATTAAGCTGACCTCAATAGTAGATACTACTTTGATTGACCCAAACAAATATGTCAACTGTGTAATCTGGGTGAAAAGGAGGATCTCTTACACAACCTTACAAAAAGTCCAATTTACTCGTCCACTAGAGATCATAATTTGCATAACTTTCGCACGATTAACGGAGACAATCTACATCTGTTATTGTCATATACTGATCCAGCGACTCTCCGTACAATATATAACTTTATAAATACTTTTTATAGAAGTTCATAAATACTTTTTTAACTCCTAGTTATATATATATATATATATATATATATATAATTTAAAAAAAAGTTAAACAACCACTGCAGGGTCCCACTAAGAGCAACTGCCATCCAAAAAATGTCTATAGCCCCCAGTAGTACCGCGGTAAATCACACCTACGGTCACGTCTCACAACTGTGAGATGGGTGGTCATAGGCAACGACGAAATCACAACGACAGGCCGGCGAAACCCTCGTGTGTCTTGAGGATACGAAGCGACCCAAGGATGACAGCTTTCTGCATCCATCTCGCAAGTGCCTTGGCATATTTTTGACACGCGGGTATGGCTTTAAGGTTACCAACCAGTGATAGTTTCGCACCTCCGAGAGCACCTATTACAAGGACAATTACTTGTACCGAATGTTTTGGGTACACTCGTTGTAGCTCTCTTTTAAAGCCTTGATACCTCTCCTCTTTTTCTTTCTCCTTTGCAGTGATGTTGTATTCGGGCGGAGCCGAGAATTGGATCACGAATATAGTTGGTTTCTCGAAGTCTTGGAGAACAATGTCAGGGTTCGAGTGCGCAATGGAGAGTGCTGCCCGAAAATCGTAGTTCCAGAAAATTTGGCACTTCTCGTTTCGAACAATCGACTCTATCTCCCTTGGAGAGTTCGGCAGGGCAGGGTTGCGGCCAACACCGTAAGAGCGACAAAGATGATAATAAAGCACTCTTAGGGCCGAATTATGTCTATAGATATACGTCGTTCCTGCATGGGTCGGACACCCTGAGAGTATATGTTCTAGGTACTCAGCGTGTGCATGACACGCTCTGCAACTATCACTGGGAACTTCTTGACATAAAAGGCGGTTACGGTATGTTAAGGTGGAAATGACACCGTCCTGGCATGCGAAAATAAAACCCTCTGTACCTCAATTAGGCCCTGCTGATTTGAGGAAAGCAAAAGTTTGCTCCTTCGACAAGGACTGTTTTTCTACATTTCTGTGAAAGTTTCCGTGCATTTTCTTGTCGAGTAGCTCTTGATGAAAATTTTCAACCTCTGCTTTCTTCACTTTGGTTCTTAGAAGTGAAGCATCCCGATGAATTAATGCACTTTTCTCACTTCTGATGTTAAAATTCAGGCCAAGGGTCTCGGCCGCTTGCTCCGCGGCTTTGTCAAGGAACGCTCCTTCGCCAATCATCTCGTGGTTCCTGACCATCTTTAGGAGAGGATCTCTGCCATTTGCAACGATGTAAGCTGTACTTAGAATAATCCGGTTATGAAGACACTGGAGATTCAGAAGTCCGCGTCCGCCTGGACGGCGTGAAATATATAACCGCGGAACTGACGAATTGATATGCAAGCTTTTATGCAAATGCATTATCTTACGTGTAGTGACATCAAGGGTCTTAAGCTCGTTCTTCGTACATTGAACTACCCCAAACGAGTAGAGTAGAACCGGGACGGCAAGCATGTTAGTCGCAGATACCTTGTTCAACGCCGACAGATTGGAAGACCAAATCTGTCGAAGAAGATGCTTGTATCTGCTTCGGAGAGACTCCTTTACTGATGTTACGTCCTGAATGCGGTTTTGAGGCACGCCCAGGTATGTATAGGTCTCTCCAGTATTAAGATGTCTGATAACACTTATATCCACAAGCTCAGGGTCCTTGGGAACGTCAGTAATCTTTCCTTTCTTCAGATGAATTTTGGCACACTTGTCCAAGCCAAAGTCCATCCCAATCTCTCCTGTGTAGTTCTTGACAATATTTATAGCAGTTTGAAGTTTGCTTTTACCAGAGGCATAGATCTTCAGGTCATCCATATAATATACATGAGTGACCTTATGCTCGCGCTGATTAGTGTCACCACAGAGGTATCCAGGAGAATTTCGTAGTGTGAGAGATAGAGGCAGAAGTGTGATGCAAAAAAGCAAAGGGCTCATGGTATCACCTTGAAAGACGCTCCTCTGAAAGGTGACGTTGTTCGTTGTAACACGATAATTTCTAGATGAGATAGTAAATCTAGTTTTCCAAAGAGGCATCAATCTCTCTATGCATCTCACTATGTGTGGATGTACCTTCAAGCTTTTCAACAGACAGATGATAAGTGTATGAGAGGTTGAATCGAAAGCTTTCCGGTAGTCAATCCAGGCCGAGGATTGACTACCGTTCTTGATACAATCTGGTCCAGCAGCGAAAAAGTTCTTCGTGCCTCTAAGTGCTTTTTTCACCTCTTCGGCAGATTGCTGGACATTCCTCCTCAGATTTTATGAAGGTTGTCGCAAAACTCCTTGAAGCGGATGATATTGTCAGTATCTTCTTTCAACTCTAGTGTTTTCGGGATCTTGTATACCTCTGTCCAAAAAGTTTGTACCTCCTTGGGCTTGGGTGGATTTTTTTACAGAAACAGGTAGATCGCTGAAGAGGCGCGATGGGTCAGCGAGAAACTGTTGATTCTGCCTGATCCATCTCTCCCTCTTCTGTATTCTCCTCCTTGCGTCAGATAACAGCCGTATTTTGTCAACAATATGCTGCTTGATTGTCAGCAGCTTTGACTTGTTTAGTGTGTGATTCAAGATCCTTAGTTCTTGGGCGAACTTTCGAACCCTTTCCGTAAACGGTCTAACAGATGTTATGTAGTCAATCACACATTGAACACGGGACGCATTCTGTCTTGCCCATCCAATCTTCTTGTTCAGTTGATGCAAGCGTCTTTTGGTCTTTTGATCTATCGTCGGTTTCAGCCTTCGATTTGAATCAGCCAAAGCTCTCGCAGCACCATAAACTGAGAAATTGATGGTCCAGAGGTCGGACTCTTGCGAAATATCTCCACGAAAGGAGGCATCCATTTCAGCCAGATCTAGGGGCTTAGGAGAAACTTGCATGTTAATGTTCCTTCTTGTAATGAAATTGCGATCATCTTTCAGAAGGTGCCTGCTTTCTGCGGTTGGTCTCAATGTCGCTTCCTCACCTTCGTCTGCAGCTTGATCAAGCAGCGGTTGGGGAAGCGCTCCGCGTACATATCCATTTTTCCGGAGGTTGACGGCTTGATTTCGCAAAGACTGATGCAAAACGTGCTGAAGCTCTGGGTGGTTCTGGCACCACAGAGTGTGCATACGCGCCATAAAGCCTCCGCGAACAGGGATAATGCTGGAACCGTAGCAGTCTAGCACGTCATCCCTGAGTTGATCCTTCCACTCAATGTGGGTGTTTCGCCGGTTCGTCGTCGTGTTTCCATCTAAATTATGTTCAGCACCCCGAACTATGGGCTGATCGCCATTGTTTGCCGACCCATTGTCGGGTGCTCTGCGCGTTCGATTGTCTTGAACCGCATCTACAACATTTTGGTATTTTGGTGGTTTCATTGTTGTTCGCATGAGCAGCTAGGGAAAGGGTTAGTCCATCCTTGTAGAGCCCCGCGTGCAAGGATAAGGCTGATACTCTAAGAGGTCGCCCGGTATCCCAGAGTCACCTTTTGAGACACCTAATCCAGGTGCCTTTCAGCTTTCGGCACGGTTGTTACGCTTTCGCTTAGGAGTTATTCCTTCGGGACCATCCCTGGACAAATTTCCGCGACTGCTTATTAATTATTGTAACCATATTCAGCGGAAACCTTTGGTACAGGGACCCTCTATCCGCAACCCGAGGACGCATTCGGTGGCTTTGTCATAGGCCATTCGGTTCTATTCCAAAGGAATCGAAACCGAAATATATGTATATATATATATAATTTAGTTAATATGGGATCTCCCTTGCCACAGAATTTTGTATTCTTAAAGGCAATGAACATACATACATACAAAAGTTTAGATACGTATTTTATAGAATTATATACAGTCTTTGTCTGATTGTTGACGCAATTCAAGCAGTGCACATTATTTACAGAAGTGATTTTTATTATTAAGATATATAGTAAAAAGTTTGTCATAATGACAAACGCAGGATTTTGCCGGGGGCGGGTGCTAATCTGAAAAGTTGCACCCGCTCCCAGCGAAATCGTTGTAAAATTTCAGCTTTAACCACGTCTAACGGCCGTGAGATAGGTGGTTACAGTCTGCGACGTACTCAATACGATGATCCGGCAAAAGTCCCGTGCACCCTATTAACCAGTGAAACCTTGGTACCTTCAAGAGCGCCGATGATCAAGACGATTAGCTTAACAAAACATTCCAGGTATAACCGTCGCAACTCCCTCATAAGATCTTTATACCTCTCTTTCTTTTTTTTTCTCTTTGGCTGTGACGTTTTTGTCAGCTGGTGCCGAAAATTCGATAATGAACATGGTTCGTTTCTCGAAGTGAAGGAGAACTGTGTCAGACCTCGAGTGCGCAACAGAAACAATTGTCGAGAATATGAAGTTCCAGTATATGCGGCACTTCTCATTTTCGACAATTGACTCTATTTCTCTAGAAGCGTTTAGCAGAGAGGTATTTGGGCTAATGCCATAAGAGTGACAGAGATGGTAATAAAGCACTGTTAGTGCCGCATTGTGCCTTTGGATGTAGGTCGTTCCCGCATGAGTTGGACAACTAGATAGTATGTGTCTTAGATGCTCGGGGTGTGCATGACACGCTCTGCAGCTATCATCGGGAACGTCTTGGCTCAAAATGTGGCGACGGTATGCTAGAGTGGAAATGACACCGTCTTGACATGCCAAAATGAAGCCCTCCGTGCCCGACTTCAATCCGGGTGATCTAAGGAAAGCAAACGTTAGCTCATACGACATCGACTGATCTTCCACATTTCTGTGGAAAATGCCGTGCAGCCTCTTGTCGAGGAGCTGTTCGTGGAAGTTTTTCTCCTGTGATTTCTTAATCCGGGCCTTCAGGAGTGAGTATTCAAGATGGATAAGATTTGATGCATTTTGCTCACCCCTAATATTGAAGTCAAGGCCGAGTGTTTCAGCAGCCTCCTCCGCTGCTTTGTACAGAAACGCTCCTTTACCCACTTCTTCGTGTTTTCTGACCATTTTAAGAAGAGGGTCTTGTCCATTTGCGACCATATGTGCTGTAGTCAGAATAATCCTGTTGTGAAGAGATTCAAGATTCAGTATTCTGCGACCACCTTGACGGCGTGAGCTGTAAAGTCGTGGAACAGAAGACTTAAGGTGCATGCTTTTATTCATGTGCATAACCTTTCGGATCCCGATATCGAGGGATCTGAGCTCGTCCTTCGTCCATGGAACTACTCAAAATGAATAGAGTACTACGGGGACGGCAAGCATATTCGTTGCAGATACTTTGTTCCTCGCCGACAGTTCGGAAGACCATATTCGTCCTGAATGCGGCTCTGTGGCACGTCCAGGTATTTTTAGGTCTCTCCAGCGCAAAGGTGTCGTATAACGCTTCTGTCAACGAGCTCAGGATCTTCGTGGATGCCATTAAGTTTTCCTTTCTTCAAATTAACCTTGGCGTATTTCTCTTACCCGAACCCCATTCCAATCTCTTGAGTGTACTCTTTGACAATTTTTAGAGCTACATGTAGTTTCTCTTGATTCCTAGCATAGATCTTAAAATGATCCATGTAAAATATATGAGTGACCTTATGCTTTCGGTTTCCAGGTTTGCCGCAGAGATACCCTTCGGAATGGCGAAGTGCGAGAGATAGTGGCAATAATGTGAGGCAAAAGAGGAGAGGGCTCATGGTGTCGCCCTGAAACACACCTCTCTGAAAGGTGATACTGTTAGTGCGGCATTAATGTCTCTATGCACCTCACGATGTGTAGATTAACCTTTAGGCTTTCCAACAGACAGATGATAAGTCTATGGGAGGTTGAATCGAAAGCTTTCCGGTAATCAATCCAGGCCGTCGATAGGTAACGCTGATAGGATGCTGCGTCTTTACAGACACATCTATCGATGAGCACGTTCTCCCGACATCCTGCTACGCCTTTCTTTGAGCCACGTTGTTCATACATCTCTCGCCACACAGGTCCAATTGTCCGAACAATCCCATCATTTAGGATAGCTGTGAAGATCTTATACAGCGTGTTCAGACAAGTTATTGGCCTGTAGTTCTTAGGGTCAGCTAAGCTTCCCGTCTTCGGCAGGAGCACTGTGCGCCCTTCCACCTACCACCCCGGAATAGGATCTTCCGACTTTAGATATGAGGTGAAAATTCAGTTCAGATGCTGGTGGGTTGAAGGAAACTTCCTCCACCAAAAGGTCTTGATACCATCTGGTCCCGGAGCAGAATAGTTCTTCATGCCTCTTAATACGTTTTTCACCTACTCGGTAGTGATAGGTGGGCATTCCTCCTCAGCTGTTATGAGGGCATTGCACAGATCCTTAAAGCTATGTATGTTCTTTGAGCCTTCTTCAGGTGGATGTTGGACTTCGTAAACTTCTCTCCAAAATGCTTCGACCTCCTCTGGTTTGGGCGGATGGTCGACAGTAACTGGAGGGTCTTGGAAGAGTCGAGATGGGTCAGACAAAAACTGTTGATTTTCTCTGACCCACCTCTCTCTCCGCTCTAGACTTCTTCTAGCGTTAGATAGTACTCGTATTCTGTCAACAATATGCTGCCTGATGCTCAGTAGCTTTGACTTGTTGACTGTCTTGTCCAGCCTATCTCTGTGCTAAGTTGATGCATTCGTCTTTGGTCTTATGATCAACCGTTGGTTTTGTTTAACGGTTTGCATCGTTCAAAGTTCTCGCTGCATTGTACACACTACAATTGATAGTCCAGAAATCGGATTCTTCGGAAATATCCCCACGAATCTCATCATCCAGTTCAGTCAGATCTTGGGGCTTGGGAGAAGTCTGAATATTGATGTTTCTCCGGGTCTTCAAGCATCGTTCTTCCTCTATTGGATGCCTGTTCGAGGTTGGTCTCAGTGTCGCCTCTCTTTCTCTGCTGCCGGTTTGTTCTGGCTGCGGTTGTGTAGGCGCTCCGCTTATATAACCCCTTTTCCGGAGTTTCTCGTCACGGTTTCGCAGACGTTTTTGCGAAAAATCCGAGAGCTCTGGGTGTTTCTCGCACCACAGAGCATGCAGTCGCGCCATGTAACCTTTTCGTTCAGGGGCCATACTGGTATCATAGCACTCCAGCAGGTTGTCCCTGAGTCGATTCATCCACTTAAAAGTAATGAGATTCTGCCGGTCAATTGCATTTACTCCGTCTTGGTTGGCTCCCCCAACTCTAGGGTAGTCGGCATTGTTGTCCGACCCATTGTCGGGAGCCCTGCGCGTTCGATTGTTTTGAACCGCACTTCCTTCAACTATTTTTGGTGTTGTCATTGTTGTTCCCACGAGCAGCTAGGGAAAAGGGTTCGTCCATCCTTGTTGAGCCCCGCATTTAAGGATAAGGCTGATACTCTAAGAGGTCGCCGGTCTCCCAGAGTCACCGTTTGAGACATCTCACCCAGGTGCCGTTCAGCTTTCGGCACGGTTTTTACGCCTTCGCTCTGGAGTTATTCCTTTGGGACCATCCCTGGACAATTGTCCGCGACTGCTTATTAATTATTGTAACCATATTCAGCAGAAACCCTTGGTACAGGGACCCTCTATCCGCAACCCGAGGACGCGTTCGGTGGCTGTGTCGTAGGCCCTTCGGTTCGATTCCCAAGGAATCCAAACCGAATACTGAATATATATATATCGTTTGCAGGATATTCTTGGCTTATTCTAGGGATATCGGATGATAAAAAGTAAGGGTATCTCTGGCTTATACCACGGATGATCCTTTTAAGTTAGGATTTCCTATTTTATGAAATTTGGGATATCCCATCCATATTCCAGCATTTATAGCAACCAGATATTGCAAGGTATTCCATTTTCGTCCTATATATGTATTTATGGGAATTGAGATAACCCTAGGAAAAATTTGCAAAAAACATCGCTGGACATCTTTTGGATATCCCAGGTGTATCGAAATTTCTGCTCTGAGGGAATATCCCGAAATATCCTGTTCCTACCTATATAAGGAAAAAATTTTGTTGAAATACAAGATTCTAAATTTGAAACATCGTATTAGAGAATTTTTGTAAAGTGCTTGACGGAAATGGCGGATAGATAAGAAAAATAGGATATAAATTCAAATCCAACAATGTTGTGTGGTACATTGTTTAGAATCTACAGAGCAACAACGTTCCGTGTAGGTGTGCCGCCGCGTGTAGTGTGAGTACCGCTTGCACTGGGACGCCGCTAACCGCCCTGGCTCCAAGCGGCTGCCTCCGACGTTGTTGCCACAAAACACAAACTACAAGCTGTTCCTAATTGCAACTTGCATGCAAAGAAATCGGGAAAGCACCATTAAACTACAGTTACAGAAATAATTTTCTTTCCACTACCAACATTTAAAATCAATTGCTATTAATTTTAAAAATCAGAAAGTGTTTGGCAAGCTTATAAACTATAAGTTTAAAAAAGTAGGTAAGTTTAAAAAATTGAAATTCCTACAATTGTGCTTTCCCAACAACCCCCGAAAACTACCTCTAGAAATTTTAGAGAAAAATGTCTAAAGTGTGTTAATGTAAAACAGCCAATCAATTACAAAATTGAAAATAGTCACACAAGTCGCTTTCATAAAACTCCAGGTTATGTTGTCAATCCCATAATAATATTAAATGTTGTGCGAAGGCTTGGTTCACAATTCAAACATGCTCCCACCACCCATGCGTGGGTGAGACGACAGTCTCCAGCGGGCAGTACGGTACTACGGTCTGGGATTGCCTAGCATCAACACATACCTTCGGCCTATGTTTCTCATGCAAAGCCAGTTTAGACTCATTCTCCCTTCCCTTGAGCAATTGCATGTCAAATCATCTGGAGAATTTCCGGTATTGTTAATAATTGTGATGATTTTTCAAAAACTAATATTTAAACTGAATTTCTAAAAAAAACTTACTTTTTATTTTCTTAATTTTTGTATATAGATAGCTCGCAATGTCCTCTAAAAGCCCTGTAAATATCAAAATGGTATCTCCCTTAGTTTTCGAGAAACAATTAAAAATATACGCTGAAACGATGCACACGATGTGAAAAAGCATGTAAATAATAGACCAGTTGTCTCCAAAGGCAGATCATGTATCTACAAGCGATCCTGGGCCAATAGGTCGGATCTATTCAGCTTTGACACAGAACTGTCAAGAAGGATCCCCATCCTTTACCTGAGTCGAAGTGCCTCAAGGAATTGCATCTTGCACAGCAGAAAAAAATGAGGCCCTCTAGGTTTAGGTTTATGAACCATACCCTTCCAACTAATATTTTCTTTTAAGGGGTCATAAATTTTCTCTCAGTTTCCCATCGAAAAAAACTGGTAGATCCTGAAAATGGCCAGCCGATCCTGGGTCAGGCTGCACCTGTGGATTGTGGAGACCTTTGCAATAGACGAAGAATAGAAGAATATTATTATCGTATGCACGAACTTCAGAGTTCAGACTCTCGGGCGCTGGGTACACAAAACCAGACAAGGTTCTATCGTGTGCTACACGATGGGAGAAAAATCGTAGGAGATCCTGACACAAGTCTTCCCACAGATCGTCGAAGAAGCTACATACACACAAGTCAAGGAAGAATTCAACAGATACTTCTCTCTTAAAAGAAACTTGGTGTTTGAGAGATTTCGTTTCAACTCCAGAATCCAGGAACCGGACTTACTCAGGGACAGAATAGTAATTGGAATCCGAGACAAACGAACGTCGGATAGACTCCAATTGACGCCGGACCTGGCCTTAGAGCAATAAGGCTTTACCATGATTCGTCAAATAGAGAAACCCATGAAACAAAATAAAGTTATACGCTCAGTAAGCGGAATAGACAAAACAGAGGATTCGGGCGCACAAATCAACGCAACGCTGAAACGGGACCAATTCCAAGGAAAATGAAAGAGTTTTTGAACGACGAAAAATCAGAGGAATTTGTCCACTCAGGAAAAATTTTCCGAGACCTGTCATCGCGTTAGTGAGATCTGAAAAATTAGTTTTAATATTCCAGATAGAATCCAGATCTATTTGAGTCTGGAAATCCAAGTAAGTTCTGTTCATGTAAAAACCTCATAGAAACCAATAGACTTGGGTAGTTAGTGAGATCTGAAAAATTAATTATGGTATTCCAAATAGAAGTCAGCTCTATTTGAGTCTGGAAATCCAAGTAGGTTCTGTTTATGTAAAAACCTCATAAAAACCAACAGATGTGGGTACTTTACGAAATCTCAAAAAATTTATTTTGAAATTCCAGACAGAAACCAGCACTTTTTCAGTTTGGAAATCAAAATTGGTTACACAGTTATGTAAAATCCCAACAGAAACCACTTCATTTTGCAATGGGAAATACAGATTGGTTAAAGATATGTAAATTCCTCTTAGAAACCAGCAGATATTATATCTGGCAAATTTTTTCCTAACAGGCAGCCAGATTGAAACTCTTTGAGCCTTGTAGATCCTCATACGAATTCTATCAGGTTCAATGAGGTCTTTCGTGGAGGGCTACGCTGTAGAAAATGGTGCGAACTCACCAGTGTGAATTTCTTATACATTTCCGATCTAAACTTGTCAAGAAACCTTAGTTTTCGAGTTGTTGTGAAAGAAAATGTTTTATAATTTCAGATTAGTTGGGAAGCAGTTTGAAACTAAAGCCGGAAATTTCATTACCACCTTAAAAAATTATTAATCTAACCTCAAAGCGAGAGCATGATCACGCCGGCAAACGTGGTTCGAAATACGTAATAACCCGCAGCTGATGTCGTATTTTTTTTTTGGTTTTCGTTGGTCCTCTGGTCGATAATTATATCGTTACAGAGAGTTTTGCTGACATCTTAATATTATCGCGTGTGATATACAAAGTTGTATTATTACAAGTATAATTACATGTGCTGAAAATGGAGAATACCAACAGTAAGTATTTAACACTTTTATATTATCTCACAATCCGTAAAGTTTATTCTCCAGAATTAGTTTCTCAGTTTAATTTTTTTGACAGTTTTGCACTTATTTCGATACACCTAATAGATTTCTGTTTGACGGTAAACCTTCTATAAATAGGGTGTATAATTATTTTTCTCTATGCGTAAAAAATTGTAAGAAATTTAAATATTTCGACTCTACCGAAGTTTAAACTGTCAATATTTGTTCAATTTATGAGTAAATTTTTTAATATTTTAACTAATAATAATAGTGGGGTTTTTATTATGAAGTATTTTAGTTCATACAAGTAATATCTTTGCTACATTAATTCATATCTTGCAACTTGAATAGGTAATGAGAAAATGTGGTCAAAATTAACTTGTAGTGGCAAAAAGTTTCAGGTTTTAGTATTTTATAGTATGAAAATGAAGGGAGATGCTGAAGGAGGTAGTGAAGAAAGTATGGAGGGGGAAGGGATTCCCACGAGGGTGGAGAGAAGGATTAATAGTACCTCTGTATAAGAAAGGAGATAGGGATAGGCAGGAAAATTATAGAGGAATTACTCTAATGAATACGACGTATAAAGTATACGCGATGGTGGTGGCGGAGAGGCTGCGGAAGGATGTCGAGGGGAAAGGAATATTGCCGGAGACGCAGGCGGGCTTTAGGGCAGGTAGGAGTACTATCGACAATATCTACGTTCTGCAGCACATTGTGGATAGAGAATTAGCGAAGAAGGGGTCGAGAGTGTACGCGTTTTTTGTGGATCTAAAAGGCGCGTTTCCGTCGGTGGATAGGGGGAGGTTGTGGGAGGCGATGGAGGATGGGGGAATGCAGAGAGGCCTGATCGAGAGGGTAAGGGAGATATATGAAGAGACCAAAGATAAAGTTAGAGTAGGGCAGGGGATTTCGGAGGGATTCTGGATAGATAGGGGATTAAGACAAGGGTGTCCGCTTAGCCCAACGCTTTTTGCGATTTTAATTGCGGATATGGAAAGTAAGCTGGAGGCCGCAGTAGTACGAGGAGTCAAGGAGGGGTTAGAATTTGGTCGCTAGCGTATGAAGATGACATAGTGTTGGTGGCAAAAAGCGAGGAGGCGTTAAAGGAAATGATGAAGAGGTTGAGAAGATACCTGGATAAGAACAGGTTAGAACTGAATGCGGAAAAGTCCAAGGTTATGGTTTTCAGAAAAGGAGGTGGAAGGGGTAAGGAAGGGGAGTGGAAGTGGAAGGGAAAGGCGGTGCAGGAGGTGTGGGGGTTGGGAAAGAAGTTATTCGCAGATGATTTTGGAAGGAGAATGAAATTGTTTGACTCACTAATGATGAGTGTCCTATTGTATGGAGTAGAGGTGTGGGGGTGGAAGGAAAGCGAAGAGGTAAATATGACACAGGAGAGGTATGTAAAGTGGACACTGGGGCTGGCAAGGAACACGCCTAATTATATTGTCAGGAGGGAGACGGGGAGAACGAGTGTAGGGATTCTAGCGGGGAGTCGGGCGTGTAAGTATGAGGAGAAATTTTTGGAAGAGGGGGGAAGTAAGCTGGTTAGGGAGTGTTGGTGGGAGAAGGAGAACAGGAGAGGGGGTGGGAAGATGGAGGTTGAAAGAGAAAGGTATTTTAGTACGAATGGACTGCAGATGGATGAAGTGAGAAGGATGCATGAGGAAGGAAGGAAGGTATATGAGTTGGTTAAGAAAAACAGCATGGAGAGAGAGAAGACAGCAGGGGAAGAAAGAATAAGAGAGACAAGGTTTAATGGGAACTATGTGTGGAATATGCCAAGGACGAGAGCGCAATATTTGTGTGAGAAGGGAGAGAAAGGAAGTCAGGAGCTTATAGCGAGGATGAGATGTGGGTGCATGGAGGGTTATAATAGGTTCTGGCTCGCTAGGGAAAAGAGAATGTGTGAACTATGTGGGAAGGGGGAGGCAAGAGTGGAGCATTGGTTGGAGGAGTGCGTAGAGGTAGAAAGGAGTGGGATAAGCATGGAGGTACTGATGCATGAAAGGGGGGACAAAAGGGCAGTAGCATGGGTGAAGGGAGTCTTGGGTAAGATGGAGAAGAAGAGAAGGAAGGAGGAAGAGGAATGGAGAAGGAAAGATTGTAAATAGAGGAGGAAGTAAATATAAGTAAATGTAAATATTGTAAATAGTAGATAAGTATTAGGGATTAGCCGCGGAGGCAGAGTTTGGTAATGCGAGGCAAAGCAAGAAAGTAGGGACATGCGTGCGAGGCGAGGCGAAGCGAGGAAGTCAATGCGATAAGAGCGAGCGGCGTTAGAGATAAGGTGTGGAAGGATGTTAGTTTTAAGGGTTAGTTTTAAGAAAATTCTTTAAAAGAAGTGTAAGCAAGTCAATTTTTTAAGGCCAGGAGGCTAAAAAATAAACGTTTATCTCTAGTATGAAAATGAAATTAAAATTCATAAGAGCTAAAACAAGAAAGAGAATGTTTTTTACAATACTTATTTGTCAATACTACTTTTTCATTAATTCAGTTGATTTATTTAGGATTCATTAATTTTAATTTTGCACTTACTGTTAATTCAGATTTAAGGCCAACAATAGTTTTTCAGAGGAGTTCCAAAATAGAAATATATAACATGAAATTGTCTTACCAAATTACCAACTTTAAATTCCCATTATTTAACATTTTTTGACAACCAAAAATCATAATTATATTAAAGTCAAAAAGAATCCTCGCGCTTAAGTGCGTTTCAACATAGTGAGAAAAAACTGATACTAATCCGAAATTCCATCTAATACAACTTTTAGAAAATTATCGGAAAATTTTTAATTAATTTTTAATAGAAAAACCTATCCAGGCACTATGTAAATGAAACTTAATATCATTCAAAGGACCCCGCACAAAAGTCGATCCTATGATTAGTTTTTGAGTTATGGGCCTTAGAAATTCCCGATTTTCGAGGAATCTGCGATTACACAGCCCACACTGCCCTACGAAAAAAAAGTAGTGCGGAAGGTCTGAACGACAAGACCATAATATCTATATGTTTTTGGGGTCGCTGAATCCGAATCCGGGATCCGTTTGACCCCATCAGGTCAATGTCAAGGTCAGTCCAAGGTCAAATCTACAAAATCAGCTTTCTACTCTGCAAAACCTATCTGTTTATACGTTTTTGGGGTCGCTGAATCTAAATTCGGTGTCCGTTCACACCTACCAGGTCACAATGAAGGTCAATCCAAGGTCAAATCTACAGAATTAGTTTTCTACGAAGTGAACCAATGTATGGATACCTTTTTGATGTCACCAAATCCTCTGTTGGTTTCATTTGATTAGGTCGAGGTTGAGGTGTAGGCGGATGTTCTTGGCATGTGTGAATATATATATATATATATTCACATGTACACACACACACACACACACACACACACACACACACACACACACACACACACACACACACATATATATATATATATATATATATATATACACGCGCGCGCACCAGGCACATCCGCCTACACCTCGACCTAATCAAATAAAACCGACACATTATTTGGTGACCTCATGAAGATATCCATACATTGGTTCACTTCGTAGAAAAATGATTCTGTAGATTTGACCTTGGATTGACCTTCATTGTGACCTGATGGGTGTGAACGGACACCGAATTTGGATTCAGCGACTCCAAAAACGTATAAACAGATAGGTTTTGCAGAGTAGAAAGCTGATTTTGTAGCTTTGACCTTGGACTGACCTTGACATTGACCTGATGGGGTCAAACAGATCCCGGATTCGGATTCAGCAACCCCAAAAACATATAGATACTATGGTATTGTCGTTTGGAGCTTCCGCACTACTTTTTTTCGTATGGCAGTGTGGGCTGTGTAATCGCAGATTCCTCGAAAATCGGGAACTTCTAAGGCCCATAACTCCAAAACTAATCATAGGATCGACTTGGGCCAATGGAGACTTTTGTTCAGCACGCCGAAAACATAATTTTCTGAAAGTTTCAGTCAATTTGACGGACTGATTTTTTCCATTGCTTTTGTGCGGGGTCCTTTCTGCGAATGGAAACCAGTCTCTTTGAAAAATCTTTAAATGTATTAATATTCTGAATTGAAACTATATACTTTCGTGGTAAAATAATTTAATGCTGAGCTTTTAATGAAGGAAAATTTTTTATTTGGAGCATTAAATTGCTCGATGTTCTTATACATTTTCAAGGATTGGCTATTAAGCTGCTTGAAATTAAATACTTATGAATTCAAACATTCGATAATATTGAATTTTTTATTTAAATGATAGAATACTGTAAGATATGCACTAGAAATCCGTAACAGTTGATTTTTTAATTTATTTCAATGAAGTTTCAATAATTTCATATTAAAACTTTATACTGTCATGGATTACAAATTTGAACAATCTCAAATTGAAAACATCCAAAATCAAATAATTTTACACATGTTTTTAGATGTTTCTTTTTTAACTGGAGGCCTTGAATAGCCCGACTTTTTATCATGTAAGAACGTTAAAAAATAATAATTTGACATCCAATTATTAAAAAATGAAAAATTTTAAACCATCGTTCAAATTGCATCATTTCTAGTTCAAAGCCTGAACAGTCATGCAATTTTTAATCTAACGAATTCTGATGATAACGATTTAAAAAAAGTTTAAATTTAAAAGAAAAAAAAACTAAAACTCTGGAAATATAAGTTGTTGTAATTCGAAAGGTTTTAAATAAAAAAATGTTCAGTTTAAAATACCCAGTATTTAAACTTGTAACTTGGGCAGGTCTGAATGTAAACATTATTTAACTTTAATAACTTTCATTTATAAATTATTAATGCTATATAATTATCGAAATTTGTTGAATGGTATAATTTGAAGTTTAATTTTAAATACTTGCAATCTTTGAAAAATTTGTTTGTAACGTTTGAAAATTCTGTAATTTGTATTTAACATTATTGTTCACGGCACTGTCTTGTGATATTCGAAATTGTAGATTCATTAGCTGAATTTGTTTCTAGATCGACCGACATGACAATTTTAAACCACTTTTCCAGATTCAATGTGGGATTTCAGTGAAACACCATTCATAGAAAAAACGCCTATAAGAAAAAAACTCTTCTTCGACAATGAAGGTATTTAAATAAATACGTTGTTTGAAGTTTATAACTTTATAAGATAACTAGTAGTAAATGCACGCGCACGCTAGCTTGCGTTTACGACCCTGGAATTCTATTTTCTCCCATTAGAAAGAGAAGCAATTTAGGAATTCATTATTGAACAAACTTTGAAATATTAAGAGCTTTTCATATTTTTGAAATAATAATTAATATTTTCGAATTGAAAGCGTCTGAAAAAAGAATGAACGATTTTGAATTGAAAACTTTCCAAATCTAACAGTGTTTCAATCGTATCATTTCTAATTCAACACGTTCAAAATTTGGAAATGGTATTTTGAATTCAAGAGCCTCTAAATTGAACGATTTCAGATTAAAATTTTGAAAATAGGACAATTTCAAAATGTTTAAAATTAAATAATTTTAAATTAGAATTTAGAAAAGTGGATAATTTTAAATTTAAAGGAATTAAAATTGTATAATTTCTAATCAAAAACATTTAAAATTGAATAATTAAAAATTGAAAACTTTTTGATTTAAATAAATTTTAATTCGAATCGATTAAAATTTGACGATTTGAAATTTAAAACAAAATTGAATGTTTCAAAGTCAAAGCTTCTCAATTTCTGACAAAATAGTAATTTTCTTTATCACATGAAAAATTAAAATTTAACAACTAATTTCAATTTTAAATCACTCATTTTTTTATGTGTTTAACTGCAAATTTGACGATTTTAAGATATAAAATTGAAAATTAAAAATTAAATGAAGGAATACAAATCAAGATCGCTATGATTCCAATTTTGGAAATTGCACATACCTAAGCCTTTCAAATCGAAATTCTTTTCATTTTTCAAGTTCAGGTCAAAATGTTAAATATTTTGGGACATTCTCAAATAAGAAATAATTGACTTTTCAATACCTAATTCTAAAATCTTCACATTTTTAAGACTTGAATTTGGCCAATTATTTTCTTAATTTTGCATTGTTTCGAACTGGACATTGTGCAGCTATCAAGTCTTTCAATTTGATATTCTTCGATTGCAAAGAATTTCAAAAACCAGACAATTTTCTACGATTAATATTAACACCAAAAAATTTAGATCATTCACATCTAAAATTATTATATATGAAACTGACTACCAAGACATTCAATATCAAATTTTGTAATTTGTAAAGATTTAATAGTGAAATTGTCCTGACATTTTTAATATGTATTTAAATTTGAAACTACTTTCGATTCGGCAAGATTTCAATATAGAATTTGTGAATCATTAGGGCTATAAATTAACAATTAGTGTACTTTATTCAAATTTAAATTCTTGATATAAATCTCAAATATATCAGGGTGGCCTCTAAAAGCATAAACAAATTTTTTATCATTTCTCGGTTATCGAACTTTTTTCATGAGAACATTTTTTTGCTTTCGAAGCAAAGAAACTTTAGTCGCAAGACCTCAAAAATTAAACTGTTTTACTATTGCGCATTCAAAACTATAATTATAAATTGAAATTGTAGAAATTTCAAGATG
Organism: Andricus curvator; assembly: GCA_932195095.1. Classification (NCBI taxonomy): domain Eukaryota; kingdom Metazoa; phylum Arthropoda; class Insecta; order Hymenoptera; family Cynipidae; genus Andricus; species Andricus curvator. Next base: position 24,605 of record CAKNYM010041212.1, read on the forward strand.
ATAAATGTGATTAATAAGTATTATATCATATATTTTCAAGTGGTATTTAAAGTGACTAAATAGATTTTTTTCCTAAAAACTGTGATTTTTGTCAAAAATTTTTAAATATTATGAACCTTTAAGGTTAAATCTGTTCTAAAAACCTTGAAAATTACCTGCTTCCTAATTCGAAACTTTAAAATTATTTAATTCAAACTTGAAACGTTAAAAATTGAGCAGTTCCAAACTTCGTTTAAAAATTGAAGCATTCTTGAATTTGGATCTTGAACCATATAGTGCGTAACAGCGTAAATTACTTATCTTAAATCAATATTAAACATAATCTATTTTTTACAGGTTCAAGCGTGAATACTGGAAGCACTATTGATTCTGAGGAGGAAGAACTGGTCGCACCTTTGTCTACACAATCAGCATTCTGAGGTTTAAATATCGAGACTAAATGGTCTGAAGTTAGACAAGTCGAGATTTTGCTGGATGAGAGAATTGTGACGCGCCAGTAGAAGAATTCTCTACTGATACATTAGACGCAGTCCCTCTTTCTCCGGAAGTTATTGAAGAAGGACCTACGGGTACAGTAAACATAGACGATCGGTTTGTAACAATATCCTGAATATTCACTTACATAAAATGTTCCCAGTTAAAAGTAATTTCAATGATTCTAAAGTTTCTGATACGCACTTCATGAACCTATTTTTTCTAAATAATATAAGTCTCAGGACTGAGTTAAAAAATCATCTTTTGGGTTGAAATATTTTGCTGAAAATTCATTTTCCTAAAGATTCATCATTTTAGTCGAAAATTCATCTCTTTATCTGAAAATGTAACTATTTTGTAGAGAATTCTTTTTTTTTTGTCAAAAAAGAATTTTTTCAACTTATATAGTAACTAACTAGATGAAATCTTTGCAGTTTTTTTGAAAGATATCGTTTTTAATTGACCCAATTA
>CAKNYM010041214.1:0-18161 GCA_932195095.1 Andricus curvator
TCATGGTTTCACCGTGAAAATCAAATTTCCGCACATTTTCACTATCATTTTCGTAATCAGCGTGTCAAAATACATAAGTATACGGAGTCTCAAAAAAATCAACGGTTTACGCTATTCGGAACTCCATCCGAAAAATCATCAATTTTGGTTCAAATGAATGAATGAATTAGAAATTTTTCCTCCCCGAACGGTGCTAAAACTTTATGAGAGAATATCTCTTAAATTAATAGAGATAAGTGATTTTGAATGCAGGTCTCTGAATTTCTCTTCGTTTGCTTTATAATTTGAGATGATTTATAAACCACAATATTCTTCACAGATTGCCAACAATAAGGAGAATACACCAAATAAATGTTTTCATAAAATTTAATAACACAGTTGTTATTAAATTAATATTATTAATATAATATAATTAATTAAAAAAAAAACATGTAAATCGGCACAATTTTCATTAATTGCAATTGTCTCTAAAATCAAAAGGATAATATATATTGAGTACCCTTTAAAAAAATTAATAACTTTCAAAATATTGATTTTAGAGAAAATTACAATAGATGAAAAGTGTGCACATTTACAAGAATAATACGAGTGTCACGGTAGTTTTTTGAAAGCTTATATTTTTAAACACCCTAATAAGTATTGTGTTTGAAATAATTCTTTCATTTAAAAACCTTCAATTTAAAGTTCAAAAATTTTTTAAGGTTGAGTGTTTAATATTTGTCGACGTTTGTGTGTGTGTAATGGAAGTCCTTCTATTTTAAGGGGTTTAGGCTTTTTGAATAAGAGGACTTTGAGCATTATAATTTGTAGGACTACAACTTTTAGTGTTTCCATCAAATAAAGTTTAAAATTTGATATTCCGTTTTTAACATTGTAATTTGAAAATTTTAAATTTAATATAAGTAAATTAAATTAAATTTCATTCAAGTATTTCATACTTGAACTTCAAGTATTTCATACTTGAACTTCAAGTATGAGTAAATTAAAATAAGTCTTAATGTCCAAATTTTTTAATATGAAACACTTACAAATTTTATGGAGTGGAGTTACATAACTAGATCTGAAAAATGTAAGGTAGTGTCTATACACAAGCCACGCCCCATTCCCTTTTCCAACTCCCCCACCCTTTGCCAGGTCCGTACGTTTAGACTCGATCGTAATATAAACATCCATATACGTACGGCCAAAATTTAATCTATAACTTTCTGTAGATTTTTCCTGCTTAGGATTTAATTACAATCAGTTTAAATGCAAATTAAAAATGTCAGGCTTTTAAATTAAAATTGCTAAAATTGAAAACTCTTGAAGTGAAATTTTTTTATTAATGACATATAATTTTTAATTATTTATTATTAATGGAATTTTTTAATGTTGATTGCCATAAATTTAAAAATGTTAGATTTTGAAGGTTTTTAATTTTTCCAAAATTTGCAATTTGTACAATACAATGGCAGAAGTAAATATTCTAATGAAAAATAATAAAATTTGGAATTTTTAGTATTGAATTGGTAATTTCTATAACTTCATTCTGCGAATTATTTTTTTTATTTTATTTTTTTTGAAAAAACAAATTATATAATATATATAATTCAAGTATAAACTTGAAAAAGGCATGCAAGGACAAATATTCCTGAGCTCGTCTTCCTAAATCTATTCTTCCAGGCACCAGCAATAAAGCAATAAAGCCAATTCTGAACACAATCAGAAATTTGGGAAAGTCCGTAAGACCAGATGTCGTCTCAAAAATAACCCTAATAAAAATATTTACCTAGGTCTCCAGAAACTTGTAAACGTAAAGGACTTAACTAAATCCCTAATCAAATTTACAAATAAGGCTTGAGCTAAAATAATGTTTTGTATGATTTTTACCGAGAATAACGTTGCTTTAATCAGTTTTAATCTTGTACCGTATAGTTATGTTATTTGGAGTTTGGCATTGAAAATTCTATGACAATGTGCTAAAATTTCACATTCACTTTGAATCAACAATATTTTGATTTCAAAAAATTAAAATAAAATAATTCAAATTCTTAAGATCGCCTAGAAATTAGAATCCAAATTAAATTTTTTATTGTTTAATTTTAAAAGTACTTCATTTTCCATTATTCTATTTAAAATTGTTTATTTATCGATGTTTCAAGTTAAATATTATAATGAACTATAGTGCATGTCGTTTTTTAGTAGTTCGGCTTCAAAAATTATTGAATTTCGATCTCTACTCATCAAATGAGTTTTTTTTTTAATTTGAATGAAATTGAAATAAAAAAGTTTAATTTCGTACACTTAAAAATTTAAAAATCTGCCCGCTTCTGGTGTCCACATTCTAAGTGAGTGCGCCTACGGCCCTACGGCATTCGCGCTGGGATATTTATTTCTCGCACTCAACTTGTTTGTGCAATTATTTAATTAATTATGCACACTTCAAATAAGCATATTTAGCAAAAATACCTCCTTTACCCCAGATTTATATAAATCTTGACACTTTATTTTCTACGTAATTACATGTAAAGATTAAATTTTCGATATTATTTTACATTATTCAATTTCCACGATACTCGCGCTTCGAGCCTGATTTTCCACATACAGTTTGTAAGTTTACGGCATACGTTATTATATTTTTTAAGACAACTGTTATTATAAGTTCATTTTTAATATTATTCTTAAATCCAGGACTGCGAACTTCGACATTTTTTTAGACCTCTTAAAAAGCTACAATTCCTTCCTTTGACTTTTTTCCTAAATCGCATTGTTTGAATAAAAATTGGCATTTTCGATTCCGTTAGCATTTACATTAAATGAATCCGAAACGACGAGCCCTGTCAAAGAATGCTTAAAGTCAAAGTTGGACTCAAAATTGAAATGTACTCTTTTTGCATAGCATTTTTAACCGATCAAACCAGAACCGTTGGTTTAGGAAGGCTGGTAAAGAGCCATCCATAAATTACGTAACATATTTTTTGCAACTCTTTTAACCGTCTCCTCCCCAATGTAACTATATAGTCGTAAAAATGGTTTGAAATTACCCTCCTGCCCACCTATGTTACGTAATTTTTCCAAATATTTGCAGCCATGTCTTATTCTACAGAAATTACTAACTACCCGAGAGACCTGAATTACCAAATAAGTAAAGGTCATTAAAATGAAAACGAAGCAAATTAAAACAATATAAAACATGCAACAAAGGAACTGTACTCTTTATTACTGGTGGATTAAAATAACTCCAAAATTTTGAGTAACGATTGCGATTATAATAAACGCTAATTAAATGTCATGAAACGAGATTATACAATTTTCTTAATTTTTTTATCAAATCACTTAACTTTATATTTTGAAGAAAAATGTAGAAGATTGAAACTACTTACAGAATGTTTTAGTTATTTTTACTTCTTATTTAATCTGCCGTCAAATATAGAAAAGTAGAGTAACCAATCAAAGTGTTTATTTAGTTTTAAATAGTTTACTTTCTAAGGGTGTATTTAGTATTGAGCCCCGTATAAACTTAGAAAATGTTGAATAATTTTTGCTATAGTAACAATTTCAAACATGTATTTTTGGATTTTGCAAACGCCAACCCCCTTAATTTCTTCCTTTTGTTGAAAAAATTCTACCATCAATTTTCTTTTATTTAAAAAAAGGCACTGGTCATGGTTACGGAAAATTCCGTAACGTTAGCCTAGCACGAGATGGAAAAGCGGTTAGAGTTACGGAAAATTCCGTAACCATAGACAGTGCGTTAACAAAAATTATTAAGAGGTTCTGCTAGGCCTTTTTAGGTCTGAAAATGAATTTGCTTCGTCTTGAAATAAAAAAAAATATAAATTTTTGGGCTGAAAAATTGTTGTATTGCATTCCAAAAAAGTATTTTCTATTTGTTGAGGAATAAGCCCTGAATTTTATGAAACGAAAACAAAATTTTTGGAGATATTATCGGGCCTAGAATAAAAAAATTGATAATTTCATCACAATAATTAATGGTATGAAATGGCCCCTATAGATTCTATTTTCTGGAATAATTGGCACATGATTTCTTCTACAATATCAAGAGAATACCCGGTAACAAAAAAAAAACTTGAATTTCTCAATATACCAAAAGTACACATTTTTTACAGTTTAAAGATTCCTATAGTACGTTAAAGTTCAGTGAAATCAATAAGCAAAACGATAAGCAAAACTTATAAAAACGCAGAAATGCACCAAAAATTACCTTCATTAACTAGGTCACATCTTTTTCAGTAAATTATTCGGTAAAAATTAATTTTGAAGTACTATAGAAACTTTTAAAGTATATCAAATATGCATTTATTATGTATTTTGAAATTCAAGATTTTTTTGGTTCTCCCGGTATTACGGAATTTTTAGTATTTTAGGCCCGATAATATCTTCAAAATTTTTATTTGTTTTGCAAAATTGAGGGATTATTACTAAATAAGTAAAAAATACTTTCTAGGGGTAAAATAATTCTATAGCCTTAAATTTATATTTTTTTAAATCAAAAACTAAAAAATTAATTATAAGTATTTTTTACCAAAAAGAAGAAATTTAGGAAATAGCGTTTGCTAAAATAAAAAAAAACACACACATTCTTGGGGCACCCTAATTATGACTAAACTTGATTATCATACACGGAAAAAATTTATCCGTGAAGAAGTCACGAACTTGTAGCTAGGTATCGGATACGAGATAAAAAAAAGAAACATTACATCCTTATTTCTATGAGAAATATATGGATAAATTTCGAAGTTTCTTACGAACAGTTCGAATTTCCTACGAACAGTTCCTGAACATTTCAGACTGAAATATAAAGAGGAAAAATTTTATTTGCGCGATTTAATTTTATATTAATTTATAAATTCGCAACTCAGAAGATTCGAACCCTCAAAGACTGCTGACTCACCAGTTTCTAAACATAAACCAGGAGTGCGTGAACACGCGCAGCCATCGAGGCCAAACAAAATAGGTATTATAAAACTTCTAGCCACTCATCCGACGAGCTCGAGGCACACATACGAGCGCACACACGCACCGCGCGTTTGGGCGAGCGTGTGTGTGGGCCACGTACAGGCCAACCTACTTTCTAGTTCCCAGATTTGTTGGGCAAGCTCGTGAGTGCTCTGAGAATCTTTTCCCAATCACTCGCAATATTTTTGTAATTATTCACGTAAAAAAAAAGTGATGAACCGTTTTAGAATTTTCGCATCGAGTTCTTCAATCTTTTTCAAAGTTCGCTGGTTATTTACGAAAATACATAAATATCCGATGAATTTTTCTCATATCCGAGACCTAGCTACTAGTTCGTGACTTTTTTACGGATAAATTTATTCCGTGTACTATAATTGTGGATACATGTATTTTCTATAAGTTTAATTTGTTAACAATATTACGCAGAAGTATCACCCCCACCCCCATCTCCCCCTGAAAAAGCTTTTACGTAATTTATGGATGGCTCCTTTCTTCGGCTTCAGAATTCACAGTGGCTCATAACGTGGAAATAACTGAGGCGAAGTTTCGAATTAATCTAATATTTTCTCTTTCATAAATTATGAGAATGTAACAAAATTCAGTTTTGAACGTCTGATTATTCCAGTGACTAGGAGTAATATAAAAATATTTGCTCATTTGAAGTTCAAAACCTTGAACCAAATCGTTTTTTTTAGAATCTTTAATTAATCAAGAAAGATTTTCAGGCAATAAAACAAAATATCAGCCAAAATGTTGAATTTTCAATAAAAAAATACGAATTTCTTACAAAACAGTTGAATTTCCAACCGAAAAGATTAATTTCTACCCAAAAAGATTAGTTTTTGACAAAATACATGAATTTTCACAAAAATAATTAGAATCATAGAATTTTCAACCTAATAGTTAAATTTACAACCAAAGAAATGAATTTCCAAACAAACATGGTAGAGTTAAATATTCGGTTAAAAAAATTAATTTTCAACCAAAAAAAAAAAACGGAATTTTCATTAAAAACTGAAAAAATGTTTGGTCAATTATGAATTTGGACAAAATTCAAGTAAGTTTAACATATATCTTTAGAGGTTTTGAATAGATTCCAAAATAATTTAAAACTTGAAAAGATTTCAAAACATTTAAAACAAAAAGTAGATTTTTGAAGATTTTGAACACAAGAATCTTTCTAAGCATCTTGAAATGTTTCAAAAGAATAAACATTTTTTATCAAAATTCCTAGGAAAACTAAACATGATTTTTTTAAATTAATTAAAAAAAAATGTACAAAATTTTCAAAATAGAATCTGGATGATTTTAAGGCCATTTTTTAACTTTGCAGGATTTTCAAAAAAATTTTGGAAAAATTCGAGTTCCAAGATAATCAAGAAATTTGCATTAGATTCCTGGAACATTTTCAAATGATTTTTTGAAACAAAAATTTTCTAGAGAATATTTAAAAAGATTTCAGAACAAATTTTGATGAATAAATTAATATTTCTAGCTTAAAATTGCTGAAAACTATATAATTAAATTTTTTTTTATTTATTCTTCTATTTAACATTTTGGCTGAGATTTTTTTTCTTCATTGACTGAAAAATCTTTCTTAGTTAAAAATTCAATACTTCTTCTAAAAATTTTTTTTTTTTAAATTAGTCTGTTTTGATTGAGGCTTAAGTTACTAAAAAGAAAACAGAAGTGCCAGTAGTAAAACAGTTGGATCCGGTAATATCAAACATATTATTTTTGAAAGAAAGAATAATTATTTTCAAAATGAGCCGAATTCAGTTTTTAAATTTTTGTCGACACTTAAGCAAATGCAATTTCCTGTTTTGGTCCCTGTTCAAAATTTCTAAAGTTAGATTTGAAAAATCACTTTTGAGAATTGACTCCACGCAAATCCTTTATATTCTGCTTTTTATGTGTTAAAATAGTATTTTTAATTAACTTTCATAAACAAATTGGTTAAGCAATAACAAAATTTACGATGTTTGACTGAGAGTGCAAAATTATTTAAGGATAATTTTGGGAAATCCGATTGTTTGAGAAATAATCCAAATTTATGATGTTAATTAATAAGTTTTCAAATCTGGCAAAAATTTTAGCTTCTGGAATTTCCCAAGTAAAATATTGCACCAATAAATTAAAGCTACTGCAGTGGATTTGTGTAAAATATATTGAACAATTTCTCATAAAATTTCACATAAACTTAAACATTTATTCTCTAATATAAATATATTAATATTAATATAAATTGCCAAGTGTTACATTAAAAAAATGTTATATTCCGCATTTTAATCCTCGTTAAGTACAAAGGATTACCGCTGACCAGTCCGTAAACAGGTACCCAGGGCGGAGTTGATCATTGCCCATTTTTTTTCTGGTCTAAAGTCATAAAACGTTTTACGTATGATTATACTAGCCTTCTACCTGGGATTGGCGTAGGCCGTAGAGCGTAGAGCTTAGTTAGACTAGACTAACTAGCCTTTTTCAAAACCATTTCTTTTCTGGTAGTAGTAAAACTTGGTAGGTACTTATGATGGTTGTAATTCTTTAAAACAAATTTTCAAGAAAAGCACCTGAAGAAAAAAACTCAAATAGCTAGACTTTCAATATTATATTTTTCTTCTTATTATCAAGCTATCTCTTCTATTTTTTAGTATGTGTTTGTGATAAAGTAAGCTTTCGTAAATTGTGAATTTAAAATTAAAAAATTATATAGATGAATAGATATAGGTATCTGAAAAGTGTAAAAATGACAATATTCAATATTAAATTACAGCTTCAAATGTAAAGTTTATTTAGAGTACTTCTTTGAAAAATCATTTTCAACGTGTCATAACACAGTTTTCGAATGGACACCAATATCCGATAATTTTACGCTGGTCCAAAAGAGAAATTGAAAAAGAGTGTATTTTTCCCTTATTAAAATCTTGATTAGCACATAGCCATAAAGCAAAAACTGCCGCGGTTTTCGAAAGAAAACCTCAGTTATACGTATTCAGGAGCCACTTTTTGACCTCTCACAAACAGGCTACGTGTATTATTGTACCACATTATATTGAATATTAATAATAATTTAATGTATTTCATATTATGCATGCTTGTATATGTATAAAAGAATCACTCATAAACTGCAATTTTAATTAGCAGAGAATTTATATTATATAAGTCATTTACTTATTGTTAGTCATGGTTTAATAGCGAGGATATTCAAAGCTACAAATGTATTCTCAGTCGTATCAAGCATTGCGATACTTTAGTATTGACATGTATTATGATATAACTAAGCCGTAGTACAGTTAGTACTAGGAATCGTACTTGTTAATAAATGCACCATATGAATGGCAGAAGAGAAAGAGAAGATATTATCAGGCTTACGCCGGCTTATCTTCAAAACCAGTATTATCAACAATAAACATCAGGGACTGAAAGCGCTATCTAAGATAATTATGGTAATTAATGTAAAACATTTATGATCGAGAATACCTCTAAAATTAGGGCTTTTAGGGGGGGAGGGGTAAAAGAATAAGAAATAAATTGTTTTTAAGGCTGTAGATAAATAATGGCTTATCGTACAAGAAAATGTCAAACGCGTAAAAAGTATTAATTTTTTCGAAAGTTTATGGAAAAATTGAAAAAACAATTCATTCGGCTGATAGACTTTTCTGGATATACAAATTCTTAAAAATAATAAGAAGTGAATAACATTTTGTTTGACATTGAAACAAATTCTAACTTGATCAAAAATGATTTTCTCTAAAATATGATTTGATATTATTATTTCTTATTGAAAACTGCATGAATTAAAATATATATTTTTAATATAGTATCTAAATATATTTTACTTTTCATAAATCACTAATACTTACAACTATAATACTCTCATTCAATACTCACCGCTTATACTGATCGCTATACTCATCCCTAATACTCCTCAGTATAGTATAATATAATACTGACCTGAGTTCTGGAGATATATTGAATGTTGGACGTAATCGCAGTTATGTCTGTCCAGCACAAAATAAAATCTTATACCTGCACTGTACTCGGTCGTGACGCGGCTATTAAGTAGGTGCCGAATTGACTACTGAATTACTACAGTGTAACCCAGTGGTATAGTAGTAGTATACTACAGGTAAACCTGTAGTAAACCAGTAGTATACCTGTAGTATTCGGCTGTAGTTATCCTGTAGTCATTCCTGTAGTACAGTTTCGTAAGGGAATCGGCCCAGGAAGGTTGAGGACCATCAATTGCAGGCTCTTTTGGACGAGGACGATATCCAATCGCAAAAAATGCTTGCCGAGCAATTGGGTGTTACTCAAGTAGCCATTTCCGTGCGTCTACGTGCAATGGAAAAGGTTCAAAAGATCGGAAAATGGATGCCGAATGAATTGACCGATAGGCAGATGGAGCAAAACCAAAACACATGCGAAATCTTGTTCGCCAGACAAAAAAGAAAGACGTTCCTGCATCGGATTGTGACGGGCGATGAGAAGTGGATATATTTCGAGGATCCTAAGCGCAAGAAATCGTAGGTTGATCTCGGCCAACCCTCAAAATCTCTCCCAAGGCTTCCCGCATATGCTCTTTTTCTGGCAAAAAAAAACTAGACATGATTACCAAATATGTTGTTGTATACAATTTCTAATGATGTACAGTGCACTGATTACATGTTGACAGATATCAAACTCATAAAAAAGAAGTATGGCGTGTCCATGGTAGCTTCATAGGCTCACTAACGCCATCTATGAGCAAACAGCGGATTTAAGCTTATACACCTGGTATATATATATATATATATATATTAGAATTTCCGTTTTATGGTTTTTGTGTCATATGATCCGTTTATATCTTTTAATAATAATTATATAAAAGATAAAACGATTTGCATAATATATTGTTCAAAATTGCAGTGTAATTAACAAATTATAATTTCGGCGTGAATTTCGCTATTTTGAATAACGTTACGTAAACCACAACCGAGTGAATATATTGTTACGTTTATAACAGAATACGCCAGAACAGAAAAAAGAAAAGATAACGTCATTTTTTCTATTCACTTCGAGCTCATTCAGAATTGTTTAACTTCAAACGATGTACATATCTGAAATTTTACATTAATTGACAATGAAATTGTCCTTCTATTTTCAGCAATTGAAGTTGATATGATTTGATTGGGAAAGTTTACATTTTAAAAAATTTCAACTATTGAGACTTTATATTTAAAATGAAACAATTGCAGAATTGTGGAATTGTTCAACTTTCGATACTATTGCATTTTTAATTTCAAGCCCTTCAAATTGTGAAGTTGCACATTTTTTCTTATTTTATTTTTACGCATACTATGTTTAATTTTTAAGACCCTAAAAGTATACTATTTCAACTAAGAACTAAATTAATTTTGAAGGTATAGTTCTATCATAGTTTATTATTTGGGGCCAAACTAGTTATTTCAAGTTCAAAAATAAGCATTGTTAAAAGTGATTTTTAAATTTGAGGAACATACTCCTATGATTAGGTAAACTTTAGAAAAAAATATTCCAGGTTATTCTTTTATCACTTCATTTTATTCTTTGAAAGATTCTCTACGAATCTCTTTGGTACGTTTTTATTTACAACATTTTATTCAGGAGTTACACAATTGTTAATTTTATTGACAATAATTTTCTTAAATACATTTTTTAAAAATAAAAATAGAATAATCCGTACAACCTTAGGATTAAATAAGAATTGCCCAACTTTTACCTGAAGAGAAAGCAGAAACATGTAAGCCTCTAAATAACTGAATAATTTTAAACTGAAATATTTTTTTGAAAGTTCGCCTTCTGCAATCTTCCAAAGTTAGTTACAATTAACAATGGAAATATTTTCCTCGAGTTTAAAAATCATTTTTGAACTGGAGATAACTACTAACTAGTGTACATCCTGAAATAGTAAAATAGTTAGACTTTGAACAAAATGAACATGTATCAGTAAATGTTTAATTTTTATTATTTTATTTGTATATTTTTTTTGTCTAAAAGACCACATTGCTCAGTTTTGTTGATGTTAATTTCAACTTTTAATTTTTTTTGAATACGGAATTAAACATTTTTCATGTTAAACGTTTCAATTTTTAAAGAGTACAATTTTTAATGACGTGGCTACGTGTACAGAAATGTCGGTACGAACAGCTGAATTGTTTTTGTACGAATTTGAGGACGAAGGGGCTCTCTGCACCGAAATTTGGGTATGAATAGCAGGATATTTTCGGTACATGTAGTAGATTGTAGACACTTCGAATTTTTGAAGCTTCATTTTCAGTCCGCCACATTTTAGTTGCCCCAATTTTAAACTTTTTGAGTTAAGAAAATGTTGAACCTCTGTTTCAAAGCCTTACACCAAAAATTTTTTATTCTCATTGTCAATACGAAATTCATTGATATGTTTAGTTTTGCAATGGTTATTACTCTTTTAATTTTCTGTATGTATCGTTCAGAGGGTGTACAATTTCAATCCTTTACGTCATTGTTACAATGATTTATGAAATATATTTGACCAATCAATACCCTGCAAGAAACGTAAAATTCAAAAGTATTGTTTCGCATTCACGATTTGTTTCCGTGAAGTCTGTTATGTGTCAGTTTCGCATTGGAGGTTAGACGAAAACGTTTAAATGCGATACTTCTTATATAACATTAAATTCCTGAATGCGTTTGAATACGAAAGATAAAAATTTTTGCACACAATGTTTTTTAATGCGAGACTTCACATTCGTTTTAATGCTTTCTAATGCGACCGAATGAGAGAAAATTTCAGAGCGAAATGAAAACTTTTTAAATCGAGAGTTCGCATTACTTTGAATTCTTTTGAAAGCGAAAGAATGAGACACATTTTTTGAGCGAGGTAAAAACTTTTCAATGCGAAAGTTCGCATATGTTTAAATACTTTTGAATGCGATAGAATGAGACGAAATTTTTTATCGAGTGTAAACTTTTTAATGCGAGAGTTCGTACTGGTTTGAATACTTTTAAATACGAATTAATGATTGAAATGTTTCGGTTGAGTGAAAACTTTTTAATACGAAAGTTCGCATTAGTTTCAATGATTTTAAATGCGATCGAATGAGAAGAATGTCGTGCGTGAATTGAAAACTTTTTAATGCGAAATGTCGCATTGGTTTAAAATTTGCAAATTCCAAAAGTTATTGGAATACTTTTGAATTCGTAACCGCGGATTAAAATTTTATTCAATATTTTATAGTGTTTATTCATTTATTAATATTTATATATTTGTTTTACATTATTTGAAAAAAGTTTTACAATAAACAGGAACCGCTTGATTACTTTTATACTTTTAAATGCCGAAGATCCACGACTGCCATCTCGAATTCGGCGTCTTGAAGTTTAATGCGAACCAATACTTTGTAATGCGAATCATCGACACTGCTGTTTCGCATTCAGCGTGATGAAGTAAAATGCGAACCAGTACGAACTAATACTTTTAAAATTTTTTTTTCGGAACAGAAAACAGAATTGAATCGCATTCAAAATGTCAATACATTTTAATACTTTTCAATACGACGTTTTTTGCAGGGTAGCTAACTGTATATTTCATTATAGCGATCGGAGAACCAATTTTTGTAACAATTTTAATTTAACTTAAATTATAAACTAATAAAACAGAGAATTCAATTCGCAATTCATATTGACTTATACTCCATTATATACCTTATTATGCAAGATAAAACAATTCGAAATTCATATTGACTTATTATACCTTATTATGTACCTTATTATGCAAGATAAAAATTTGCTTTTGAAATTATAAAAATTCAAAGCATTATAGGTAGCAGGCCCAGCGGAACAGGTGTGTACGGTGGGTAGTACTACCCACCTGGAATCTCGGAAGGTGGGTAATTACCCACCTGGAAATTCGAGCGGAAATAACATGCATTTAGGTTTTGATCAATTTTCATAATATCCGCGCGTAGATTTACATTGCGAATAAAATCACTGAAAACCGTCCTGGCCAAAAGATAAATTTTCAAGCCAGAATCTGAATTTTATAAAAAAAAAAGACATTAATTTTTAACTAAGAAATGTAGTTCAATTTTCAACCGAGTAGTTGAATTTTGAATTGAAAAAAAAAATTAAGAATTGCACAGTTATATTTAAAGTTAAAAACCTTAATGTTCAACAAAATAGAACAAAAAAGAAATTTTCAATAATATAGTTAAATTTTCAACTAATGAAATGAATTTGTCACCAAATAGTTGAATTTTCTACCAAAGGACTTGAAGTTTTAACAGAAAAAATAAACAAATTTTCGCCAAAAATGGAATAGTTAACTTGTTAAATTTTGTACAACGTAGATTAATTTTCAACCAAATAATTTGATTTTCAACCAAAAACATGCATTTTCAACCAGGATGATTAATTTTCAACTGAAAAATACGAATTTTCAACTGAAAAGATCAATTTTGAACAAAATAGTCGAATTTTCAACTAAAAAAGATCGTTTTTAAACCAAAAATGGAATAATTACATTTGAAATTACATTTGTAAAATCTTTCTTGGTAGAAAACTCAACAATTTTTTTAACATTAATCTTTTTCGTTCAAATATCTATTATTACATTATTGATTTTTGCATATTTTTATTTTGTTGTAGATTTGCCAATTGCGAATAAAATCACTGAAACCCGTCCTGGCCAACTATAATCCATTGATGGGATTTTTTCACGAGCTGAGTGAAGATCGCGAAGCCGACAGCACAATTGCTGCCAAGGCTGCAGGTTTTTTGGAACGGATGGAGTTGTTTGATTGAAATTTTGAACAAAGAACTTCAAAGGGTAGAGCTTTGGGTGGTAGATTCGTCTCGAAAAATAGAACCTGTAACCTTTGCATTCGATGCTTCCCGCGATTCCAAGTTTCAATCCATTTGGCTGAAAAGTATCGAATTGACCAAAGAGTTCGATGTTGGGGAACCAAGCTTGCCACGGAAACGAAAAATTTACAAGCGAATTGACAGCGTCAATGCTGAAAATTATGTTTTTGAGACTCCCGAAGAATACTATCGGAAGATTTATTGCGAAATATTCGATCAAGTCATTTACTCGCTGAAAAGTAGATTTAATACTGATTCAGCCAAGTGTTTCAACACATTAGAGCAATTCATTTTTGGTGAAACAGTAGACGTGAAAAAAATCATAAAATTTTACAAGGGGGATTTTGACGAATTCAGATTATTAAGTGATAGAGATATGGCATTGGTTTTGATGAAACGTAAGGAAGTAAGACCAGAAACTTTAAAAGATGTCGTGCCATTTATAAAAGAAAACGTTTGGTGTCAAGAATTCGTTCCTGAATATTCGAAATTCATTAAATTACTCCTGACCATTCCTGGGTCATCTTACTCCAATGAGAGAAGTTTTCCTGTTTTACGTAGAGTAAAAAATTACTTGCGATCGACTATGGCACAAAACCGACCGAGCCATGTCGCGATTTTACATATATACCCTGAAAATGTTGATAAGCTCGATTTAGAAATTCTGATGGATGAATTTATGTGTAAAAATTCGGAACGGACTTCTGTTTCTGCACTTCGAACATGAATGATTTAAAATTTTGATATCGCGATAAAAAGATTGTTTGTTTTCTGAAGTAATTATACAAAAGAAACAAATAATAAATGTTACGTTTACGTCGAAAAAATTTTGAAATTATGAAATATTTAATTATGGCACCCCCCCACCCCCCTCCTTCAATTTGAAAAACTACCCACCTGGACTCAACGTGTTTCGCCGGGCCTGATAGGTAGATATTACGTTTTAAAGAAATAGAAAATATTTAAGGAAAAATAATAAAATCAATGGGATCTAATTTCTAACAGGAGTATCGGCTGCACTCGAACTCAGTCCCGCGGTCAGAAAAACGCTCGAACTCAGTCCCGTGAAGAGACTGCCCGGAGCTGATCTGAGTCAACGTCACTCTCCCCCCACTCCTCTCTCACTCGGTTCACTTTATCACCTTTTCAGAAAGGGAGGAAAAGGGGCAACGTGTCCAGTACGTAATTGTAATTGCTTGTGAGTCGATATTAGTATTGTCAGGGAAAGGGGCAATGATATACTGGAAAATAGCAAGCTTTTTTCAAAAATGTATTTCATTTGACAATAGGTATTTTCAATACATGACTCGAAGTGAAATAAATAGCTCCTTCAAGAAATTTAGGGGAGTATATATAGCTTACTGTAGGATTTGTTTCACTTTACGACATTTAATTTTTAATTTTTAGTGATATTGTTAGGTATGATTGACAATATATGTTCCCGAACTTTTTTTAAACACGCGAGCGTAATAAATGCTGCCAGTCCTAAGCCTGGAATCTATTGCGCTAGTAAGTGTGGAAGGAAAATGTTGGGAAACAATTGGAGCGACAGAGAGAGGTTTGACTCTTTCGTACATCTTTCTTCTCTCTCACTTATGCGTGCTCATTCTCTCCTCCTCGTACGGTAGTACGAAGGGGCCGCCAGTGGTGGGGGAAAGAAGGAACGGAGGAGACAGCGCCGCCGGATTGAATTTGGGACTGAGTTCGAGTACGGCCGCCCTCCTCAATTCTGACCGCGGGACTGAGTTCGAGTGCACCGGGAGTATCAGAATCAGAAGTGCCCCGCCCTCTCGCCCGAAATATATACCTGCTTTTCTTTACATCTCCAGGCTTAATCTTTAAATTTAAAGGATGGGGTACTCCGGAAATTTACTAATGCTAACAAAAGCTATTGAGTAAAAATTTCAAGGACACTTTCCTGCATCAAGTTTTAGGTTTCTTATTTGAATTTTAGAATTTAGATCTTTCAGACCAGCCGGAGATATAACTGATACTTCAGATTTTCAAAAAAGGCACCAAAAATACTTTCCTGAGACGTTATTGATTTATACGTTTCGTGAAATTCTGCGTCGAATGATATATACTTTGAAGACACCATTTTTTGACACCTCATATATATAGGGGCCGTTCAAAAAATGCTAAAAGCTTTTTCTTTTAACATTCCCCCCCCCCCCCCCCCTCTCCTTATAAATTTTTCTATGTTAAGTGTGTGTACGTTTTAAAAATGGCGTGAGGCTCGAGGTGCCCCCCTCCGCAAAGGCGTTACGTATTTTTCAAACGGCCTGATATGTAATTTTTTTTCTCTAGAGCTTATTACATCACCGAGTGATTAAGCATGTACATTGTCATTAACTAATTAAATCCCTAAGATGAACTATTTTCGGAACTTCTTTAAGACGATATTGAGAAAAAAAATCAAAAAATTCCAATTATCCTTAAGTTATAAATATGTACATAATATAAGTACATATAGAGAAAATTGTATTGTCATATTTTTTCTGCTTAATGCCAATTTCTGAACTTACAGAAAAAAGTCGTAAAAATTGAAACTCGAAAATGATTTCTAACTTTAAGACATTTAAAATCAAAACATCAAAAATTGAACAATTTTAAACACAACCGACTTGAAATTGTCGTATTGTCTAAGTCAAATCATTTTAATTTCAAAGCTTTTAAAGTTAGACAGTATAATTCCAGAATAAACATTTTCTCTGTAAATCTAAGTTATAGAAAAAAGTTACGAATAAAATAGTGCTACGTTGTTTTGGTTTGAGGAATCGAGGACAATAAATAGCAATATTAGAATATCAAATGCCAACGGCCATACCACGCTGAAAACCCCAGTTCTCGTCAGATCACTGAAGTTAAGCATCGTTGGACGCGGTTAGTACTTGGATGGGTGACCATTCAAGAATACTGAGTGCTGTTGGCACATCGTGGGTGTGATGAGCCCACACTTGTAGTTATTTATAACTACAAGAAAACTATCTACCTAGAAACACTACCCGAATCGGGTAGTGTCTCACGCCTACCCTGAAAGGGAAATGGCTTAATGGTAAATGTCAGTATCGCGTCATTAGCAATCAATAAAGAAATAAATATTAATCAAATTTAAACAAAATTGCATTTAATTTTAACTGTAAATATTTATGAAAATATCAGACAAATATTTGCCTAGAATTAAAGAAACCGTTTCCGTGTCAGAATTACTCTATTTAAAAATCTATGATCAAAAAGTCTTTTCTATTCATGCGTCAACTTTGAATTATGTCGATGAAAAAAGTTTTTCTGTTTGAAACAGATGACTAAAATATTATAAATGAGCCCTAACTTCCTTAATCTTCAATAAACTGTATTGATATTATAGATCAATCGATTTTCCTCGAATCAAGGAATCTTTTCCGTTCTTGCATCAATTTTGAATTATGTTAGTGAAAAAAGTTTAATCTAAAAAATCGTGTTTTCAAATATTATGCATTACCATAGGTTCCTTACTCTTCCATAAAATGTATAAATGCTATGGGTCAATCGATTCGTCTTGAATCAACACAAATTTTCTATTCTCGCATCAACTTTAAATTATGAGAATGAGACAATTTTTACTATAAAAAACGATTTAAAAAATATATAAATTACCATGACTTCCCTACTCTTTAACAAAATGTATCAATATTGTAGGTCAATCGATTCGTCTAGAACCAGGGAATCTTTAATATTCTTGCATCAACTTTGATTTATGCTAATCGAAAAAGTTTTACTATAAAAAACCGATTTTTCAAATATTATGCATTACCATAGCATCCTTACTCTTCAATAGAATGTATTAATATTATAGGTCAATCGATTCTACTCGAAGCAACACATCTCTTCTGTTCTTGCATCAACTTTGAATTATGAGAATGAGAAAATTTTTACTATTAAAAACGATTTTAAAAATATATAAATTACCATAACTTCCCTACTCTTTAACAAAATGTATCAATATTGTAGGTCAATCGATTCGTCTCGAACCAGGGAATCTTTTATATTCTTGCATCAACTTTGAATTATGCTAATGGAAAAAGTTTTACTATAAAAAACCGATTTTTCAAATATTATGCATTACCATAGCATCCTTACTCTTCAATAGAATGTATTAATATTATAGGTCAATCGATTCTACTCAAATCAACACATCTCTTCTGTTCTTGCATCAACTTTGAATTATGTTAACGAAAAAAGTTTTACTATAAAAAACCGATTTTCAAAATATATAAATTACCATAACTTCCCTACTCTTCAATCAAATTTATGAATATCATAGGTCAATCGATTCGACTCGAATCAACACATCTTTTCTG